>JAJONZ010014146.1:0-25864 GCA_029582445.1 Solanum paucissectum | reverse complement strand
GGGTTGGATACTATGTTTATCAAAAAATGGACCTTCCAACAGAACAACTACGCCTCAATACCAAATAAGTTGGGGTTGGCTATGCGAATCCTCATTGACCATGTTCTTCGTTTAATTTCATCTCTGATTTTTATTTTTTTTGCCAAGTTGGTATGTTTCAATTGGGAATTGGTGATAATTTGTGAGTCATGGTCTGTGTTGAACACTAGATGTAGTGGTCCATTTCACTTAGACATTAAGATGTTGAAGTGATTAGACATTCCAATGGAACAACTACGCCTCAGTCCTAAACAAGTTAGGGTCGGGTTTATGAATGTTCTTCATTTAAATTCGTACTAGAAATGTTTGGTATGTTGAAATTTGTCCTTTTCTTTAATTTTTGCAAAGTTGTTATATTTCAATCTGAAATTGGTGATAATCAGTGAATTCTGGTCTTTGTATTGAATACTAGATGTAGTGGTCCATTGCACTTGGACATTAAGTTGTTGAAGTGATTGGACCTTTCAACAAAACAACAACTACTCCACTATCCCAAACAAGTTGGGATTGGCCGTATGAATCCTCATTGACCATCTTCTTCATTTAAATTCATCCCCAAAATGTTTGGTGTGTTGAAATTCTGTTTTCTTATTCTTGTTTTTGGCAAAGTTGGTATATTTCAATTGGAAATTGATGATAATTTGTGGGTTCTGGTCTTTGGATTGAACACACTCTATTTAGTGGTCCTTCTTACTTAGACTTTAAGAACTTGATGTGATTGCACTCTCCAAAAAGAAAATAAAAAATTAGGTGGTTGTTTGATGATTTCATATCATTAAATAGAGTTGTTTACTTTACAGATATCCCAATGTCCCTACTGGAATCCGTGACAATGCGTTTTACCTATCATGGATGGGATGTAAGTCCCGGAAGTGTTAATTTTTAAAGCTTGTTATTTCATTTGAAACAGTGATGTAGTGGCTCAAATTGAACATGAGGACATTGCTGTTATGGGCCTCATCAGGCCTGATGAATGGGTAAGCGTTCAGAAGTATTTAGAAAATAAAAACTACCCTCTCACCGTCCTAATCTGTTTAAAACCAGGTTGTAATGTTGGATGAGCGTGGTCATGATGTGGGATCCGAGCAGATGGCTTCTTTAATCGGAGACGCTGGAAACAAGGTGAGTTATGCTTCATCATGGCAGTGTCTTTTGTTCCTGGTATCATCTATCATGGTTCAGCAGTAACTATCCCGGCAAGAAATGAAAGTTCTTCATGAAATGACCTTACAGATTTTAAAGTCATCACTGGGAAGGGGATCTACGCGAAAAAAATAAACACTAGAATTTTTGAATGACTCTTCTCCTCTATCTTGTAGGGAGCATCAAGCTTACTCTTTTGCATTGGTGGACCTTATGGACATGGTAGACAATTGCGAGAGAGAGCTAACGTATCAGTTAAATTGTCATCCTTAGTCTTGAATCATGAGATTGCGTTAGTTGTACTGATAGAACAACTTTACAGGTAAGAGACTGGAACAAACTATTATTCTTTTGAAGTGCTGGTGCCGCTAACCCCTCCCCCAGTCCCTCATTTATGCTGGTAAATATTTCAGTGTTGAGAAGATGGTTTGAGAATATAGTTTCACAACCTGATGTATTCATGCGTGCTGCATCCTAGTTGCTCTGTGCTCATTAGTCTTTCGAACTAAAAGGCAAACATATATCCTATGTTCCTCTCCGTATTAGATACTGTCTGAGATAGTATTATTTTAGTCAAGCAAAAGCTTCCTGGAAACGAGATTCAGTGACATGTATTGTACAACTTTGGCGGATACTGTGCTAAAAATGGCTAGCCACCTAATCCTCCTTTACCTTCTTTATAGGTTCCTTTCATCCATTTATGTACATAGTAATCTTTTTCACCCAAATCTGATTGTTTGTCTATCATGTCCATGCATGAATTTCCAGTAACTTAATCGATACGTTGTTCTGAATATTTTGACAGAGGGTGGACCATTCTAAAAGGACAGAAATACCATCACTAGACATTGATGTCTTACCCATGATAAACCAATACAGGTACAGGTAGTACTTCTGCCTAAATATTTGAACTTCTATTCTATTTGCTGTCTTGGTGCCTTGTAATTTACGTTTAATGGATTGGGTTTCAACATATGTGCTGTACTGGCCTTGAGTAGTGAATATGGAGAGTAATGGTATAATTACGTATTTATAAAAAAACGAGTTTTCTTACCCATTGTGCTTCAGTATTTCAAGTGAACTACTTAGCAAACAATCACATGCATTAGCATGATAGCATCACACCCTTGTGTAGGTTACCTGATCTGCTGATCATGGAGAAACCTGTCAAAGTCTCCTAACACGGTTATCTCGTTGAGATTAGATTATTGCCTTTATTAATATATATTCATTTTGATAGTTTTCCTGATCAAACTAGAAGTGTCCATCAAATGGAGTCGATAATTCATTGACTGATTTTTTCAGGATTTCTATTTCTTGGAATTGGAAGAAGGAATTGAAATGACTTCCAAATTTCATTCAACCACCATCAGAGCAACTAAACTCAGGTTTGGACTGCCTTTTGAGGATGACCTTGGCCCCCATTATAGATATTCGACGTGCCTAAAGAGTTTGGTTGAGAAGTGAGCAGAACCTCATTCTTAGATCCTAAAAGTCTGTCAAGGTCTTGACACGTCGAATACTTGATGTTTTGCTTGGTTTACTACACGGTTTGTGAAACCAGATAGTACTTCTATCGTGATGGTGTGTGTCATGTCACACCTCTTGATGTGCCTGTCCAGATCTAATGTTGCGATGTTGACGAGCCTGGCCTAGGCATTTTAGCCACCACAATGATCTAATTCATTATGCCATCTTCACTATTTCTAATGAATGGAGTAAAGGTTTTGTGTATTTATATCCTTTTTGAGTCTTTGGATACCAAGTTATACAAGTATTGTTTCTTGTGATAAGATATTATTCATTTGAAACATTTGCCAAACCAATACACAAAAGACACTTTTGTAGACCAAACTATCTTTTTGATCTTGTTAGAAATTAAAATGGAATATAGTAATTTTCACTTGATATATCTTACATTGCATATGCAATTTTGTATCTCCTATTGCCATTTATCATATGGTAATTTTTGCAAATCTCACCAAACCTTTTGTTTCTTGTTCTTTAGGGATGACCAAGTGCTCAATAAGCCGTAAAACCTCAGACCTGTTCCAATTGAAGTTGATGTGTATAATCAAAGAAGGTGACATATTTTAATCTAATAGATGCTAGTGAACATACACCAAAACGAGTCTTAACAGAAACACTTTATCATGCGTTTAGGTGCTCATAATAACTCAAGAATCCATGTTCAAACTGGCCACAAAGTTATCTGGCTGGTTAGTATGTCAACTCAACTCATTATCCTACCCCCCCACCCTCAATTCTAGCTTCCTAGTCTAAGTTTAGAGGATAAGTAAAAACACAAGGGATACTTCTAAGAAACAGATAACTAGATTGGTCAGCTAAAAAGAAGAAAAGACTTCATCTTCCTAAAGATCTCTAGATCAATTCCTTTGTCAAGAGTCTGCAGCAACAGCAGCTATAGCTTCTGACAAGGGGAGGATTTTCACAGGCGAAATGTGGGATTTGAGCGGAATTTGGGAAGGACTAAGTAACTTCTTCTCCTTTGGAACAGATTCCGTGATTCCAAGAACTTTGCGCACTTCATTTGCTAGCTCTATGATGTAGTCGTCTTCGTGACTAATGTCATGTAAAGCCTTCTCCATTTTGAATATGTATTCCTGGTTATTTCCGCAGGGACCAGAGGCAGTAGCAATTTGCCTGAAAATGGATGATGAAAAATTAAGATATATTGAAAATGATGTATCTCAGAGCAAAGATAAGATAACAGAACCATGATCCTCACCTAGCCATCTCTTCCAGTGGAGCAGGACCAAGATAATACTTATTATTTACTTTGTCAGGAGTGGACGTAAACCTGAAAATAGAACAAAATATTTACCATTTTGATGTTCTTTGATTAGCGTGTTACTTGGGCTGTGGGTCTTTTGGAAACAACCCCTCTACCTCTACGAGGTAGGGGTGGGTAAGGTTTGCTTATACTCTACCCTTCCCAGACCCCACCGTTAGCAAGAAATGCAAATAGAATAGCAACCATAGAACTTACACTATCACTCCAGTTAAGGCAGGATGTAAGGAGTCTTCTTCCTGAAATAGAAAGAAGGAAACATTTTCCAAGTTAGCAATTCTATGTTGAGTACACAATCTATGTCATTCCCCTTTTGTAGCAGAGCTTTACTAAACTTCAAAGGTTATCGACTTACCGTGAAGAAGTCCACCAAGGTCTTGCTATCATACTCGCACTCTCTTCTTTCTAAATACTATACAGCAAAAAAAATAAACTTTCAGGATCAATTCCAAACAATGTTTCAAACTCCGATGAGTAAATGTGATATTGATCAAAGGATATGTAACAAAACTGTAATGCCAAGTCCCCAGAGGTGACATAGTCTGATTCATAAACATTTACTGTGAAAACATTATTGAGGAGTCAAAGAAGAACCAATGTACCTCCATTGCCTCCTTCTCTTTTTCAGGTCCTCCTCTCACACAATAAGCAGCACCCCACTAAAAGAAAATGCACAGATAAGTTAAATTACGTCATGGAAACAGCTATGATTCAATAAAAACATTTACTTTTAGAGGGTGCACAAATTCAGGTCAACTAAAAGATAACTATAGTCGCTTGCAAATAACTGCTACAACTAATTTCCTAAAACAAGTTAAATTAAACAGTGCATATAAGTTAATTCTAGTTCTTATTATTATGAAAATCAGCTTCAACATGGAGAAAGAGTTACACTAGGAGATAATGGTCAAAAACACACTTGAAGTATCACGTTTTTGCGAGTTTCCTATTTTAACTATCATGTATTTGTGTTTCCTTCCTAAACTATCACAAACTATTTATCAAAACACGCCTCGACTAGTATTTGATGGTGCATGCCTGCGTGGTGCAAACTTTCTTTTTTGTTTTCAAAATGGTTCCAAATGCCACTCCATGTGGATAATTAAAAGAATTAATTAGAAAACAAAATTAAGAAATAATGATAAAAACACACATCTCAATTATCACTTTTTTGCGAGTTTTCTACCTGAACTAGGAGTTGTTTGCATTTCCTACCCAAACTATCACCAACTATTTATGAAAATACAACTCGAAATTAACGAGTCAATTACCATGCAAACGAAATTTTTTAGGCAAATTAAATTGTAATGCGCCTTTTGGAGATTGCATTAAAACATTTGGTCTAGTCACCTTCGAGGTGTGTTTTGATAAATAGTTAGTAATAGTTCAGGTAGGAAACGCAAACACCTGATAGTTCAGATATGAAACTCACAAAAAAGTGTCAATATTGAAGAAGGTAATAGATGCTAATATGTAATATCCACTTACACAAATGGCTCCTTTGCTTTCATCCAAAGTGCAGGTTCTTGCGGGTTTTTCAGGTGTACCTCTATGATCAATGCAAGCTGATGATTGACATTCAACACAATCAAAAAAACGTTAGTATATTATACTTTAGACAAACAAAACTCAACAATTTTGAAACATCAATAAGAACATACCAAGATCAAACACACGCCTATAATCCTTAATGTATCCAATCAATTTCTCATCATACTCAAATCCAGGGTTCCAAACCAATGACCCATAGCCAAAAATCCAAAACACCATGTTTCTGAATCTTCCTCTAGTTTATATCTGCACTATTAACCATAAAATCGATTAAAAATATACTTTTCCTCCAATTCGGCAAAAGAAACATACATGAATTTCTGAAAATGGTGAAGAATTAGAGATTGGACACGAGTTATGATAGAAGGTTAGTAGGTATGTTATCAAAGACGCGCTTTAAGCGTGTTTAAGCCCTAAAGTGAGGCTCAAAACGTGTTGAGCGCTTCGCCTCGCTTTATGTGCGCTTTAGTGTCGTCATCAAGGTTCTAAGGCAAACATTTCCTTGCCAATGAGCCTCTTATGAAGAATTTGAAGCTAAATAATTGATATTTCACTTTATCATAATTTTTTTCAATTTCTTTGGTCATATATTTGTCATTCATGTTTATAATTATTAGTCTTGGATTAAACATATATATTTTATTTTTTTCTCCCTTTGCGCCTTTTTTCGTTAAAGCCCACGTTTTATTACTTTGCACTTAAAGCCCCCACAAACCTAAGAGCTTTTTTGTGCTTTTCGCCTTTGATAACACTGGACTCACTCGTGATTGTCTAGCTTTTCATCGCATACATGTAGTAGTAGTATTACTCTTGTATTTCTTGTTCTTCGATTTCTGTTAGTATTTATTGTTTCTTCTACTTCGATTATCTTACTATTTAGTTGTCTAAATGTTCATTTTCATTCTTTCCCTATTATTTGTCATGGCCGTTTCTTTTCCATACTGCTTTGATATGCTTCTCCTTGAGTCGAGGACCTCTCAGAGATAGTCCCTCTACCTCCCAAGGTAAAAGTAAGGGTAAGGTCTGCATCCACTCTACCCTCCCAAGACCTCTACTTGTGAGATTACACCACGTACGTTATTGTGGTTATTGTTGGTTAAAAATTACAAATTGGAACAAAATACGGCATAAAAAGCTACGGTTAGAGGTATTAATTAGTCCTCGGATTATTTATCCCACCATTTGTGCTAAAATGACGAGATTAGTATATCTCAATCCATGCTATAACTTTATCTATCCCATCCTAAGGTGTGCTATCACAATCAATTATCTTATCCCACATTATCTCATCCAACTTGAAATTATTTTATCCCGTCTCCTAAGTGGAAATAAATTAGTCCACAAATTATATAATTCTAGAATAATTTAGTCCGCGTATTAAACGAACCCTTTAAGTCATGTTTTTCTTCTTGTCACATATTGCAAGGCACACCAGGAAAAAATGGTCAAATCAGTTTATTCTGGCA
Source organism: Solanum paucissectum (assembly GCA_029582445.1). Classification (NCBI taxonomy): domain Eukaryota; kingdom Viridiplantae; phylum Streptophyta; class Magnoliopsida; order Solanales; family Solanaceae; genus Solanum; species Solanum paucissectum. The sequence goes on along the minus strand of JAJONZ010014146.1, from coordinate 18,853 downwards.
ATAAGAGGGTTAACAACAACAGAACAGTACAAGTGCTGCAGCTCAATGTACAACATAATGAAGCATTGGATCCATAAAATTGCTAAAAATGATGAACACCCAGATAAGAAAAAACTCTAAAAATACCAAAAAAATGTGGAAAAAAAATAAAAATCGATAAAATACTTACCAATGCAATGTTATTATGTTCACAAAAATCAATGAAAATCCAATGCCTTTTACAAAAATTTCCCCTTTTGCTCCACAAATTCTTCAGAGAAAAATGAAATTTGATGAGGGTTTTGAAATAGGCAAATTGAATATGGAATTAAGGAGAGAGAAAGAGAGAGCAATGTGGGTAATTTTTCTCTCTCTGTATCTCTCTCTTTGTGTGTGTGGTTTATGAAGAAGAGAATAAAACTATTTATAGACTCCAATATATTTATATCAAGTGGTCGACTGCGAGTTTTCTAACTGAATTATCCCTAATTATTTATTGAAACATACGTGAACTATTAATTTATCATCCTTTAGATAGAAAAAATGGAGTAATAAATGGTTGAGATATGTTTTGAAAAATATTCTTTGATAGTTCTGAAAACTCGTACGCCTGATAATTCAGGTATGAAATTTGAAAAATTGAAATACTTTAGATATGTTTTTTATCATTAATGATTTAAATTACGATCTATTTTGATTGAACATTTGAACATATTAGAGTTCTGATTAATTCAAATTTATGTTGCGTAAGATTTTTTTCATAAATATAACTCGAGACTTCTAATTAATATAATTAGAAGGATAGTTCTATTAATCCCACCCCATCCCATCACATCACATCGACCCTTGTGGTATGAGAATATATTTTCAATGTGTTCTCCATAATATAAAATAAGAGAAAATCTATATTGACTTTTGAAATATTCTTCTTGATTTTTTTATAAAATGGAATAAATTAAAGAGTACATGAATCATGATAGTGCTATTGCACCATTGGAGAGAAAAAAAAATGCACTCCTACAAGATATTTTGCTTTCATTTCCTTAAGAAATGCAACTAAAAAAGAATAATTATACTTTATTCATGTAAAAAGACATTAAAAATATATATTTTATATCATTTTGTAATAATGTGTTATTTGAGTCGAGGATCTTTCTGAAATAGTATGTTTACCTCAACAACAAAAGTAAAGTTGGTGTATACGTTACTTTTTCCGAACTTTACTTATGAAATTACACTGCATACCGTTCATATGTCATCAAAATCCAATTTTCACCTAACTACACTTAATCCAAGGTCATGCCAAAGAAACCAATTTCACCTAATTAATTTCATCAAAATATCAAAGTCATGCCTAGCATGTGGAAATAATATTTTAATTTTTCCTATGTACTTCTCATTATATTTTATTTTAAATTACTTTTTCAATTTTCCACTCATTGACATTTGAGTTGGTCAACAAAATTGTACATGCGTGATACGTTGATGGCATTTTGCATGATATGAAAGAATATTTCAAATAAACCTTACATTTTTGAGTCCACAAACGTTAATTTCAATTTCATAAAGTTGTTGTTTTTTTAAAAGGGAAAAAATAATAATTGTTTTTTAAAAAAAAAGTTCATTGAACCTAGACAATTTCTTGAATTAACTCGTTTTCCTCGTTTTGGGACCATTAATTAATGTGGGTGATATGGGGGAGTTAAATTTTATGGAAAAAAAATCTTGAACTCAAAACAAGTTTCCCAGTTGGTTTTAAATATATTAACCATAAATAAATGCATGATACATAAACGTATTATTTAATTTGGCTTCAGCTATCATCAATATCTTTTAATTTTGGATGTATACAAATAGACACATGTGTCATACATGATATAATACACGTAGACACAAATTGTCATATAGGACGCATGTATCGATAAGTTTAATTTTATATAAATTAAAGTGTTTATTTGTGTACACTCAAAATTGGATGACATAGATGATAGTTGAAGTCAAGTTAAAGTGCACGTTGATGTATTATCATAAATAAATAATGTAATTTAGACTAGTGGTAAAAGTATAGACTCTTGAAGGATAAATACAATAACATATATATTTAGTATATAGTGATGAGGGTACGCATACTTTACTTCTAGCCTTTTGAGGGTATATAAAAGATGTTTCTAATAAACACTTAGCTTAAGGAAATTATTTTTCTGTTTGAAACAAATACAAGAATCAAAAACGATGATGAAAACATCAGTGAAATAAAAGAATTGACACTAAAAACAGTAAGAATAATCAAATTGAAAGATATAATAATAGTACTAAACTTGAAAAATAAAATATAATAGTACATTTAAGAATAATTAAATATAGGTCCTTCATAATAGAACCCAACGTTATGACTAGAAAGAGAGAAAATACTCGACTACCGGTAAAAAAAAAGGGACATAAGGTGAAAAATTGATGGCATTGCACATGGTTTTTTTTTGTTGGGCTAGCTATCAATAGACATAACATGTGTGATGTGTTGTCCAAACTTCAAAAAATCCACAATTCTATTTGGCAAAAAGGTGCAACAAATGGTGTTATAGTCAAACTTTTCTATAATATCGTAGTTTATTTGAATATTTTTAATAGTCATAAAAACATATTGTAACAAAAGATATATAGTATAGTATAATATGAAAGATCGATTTCATAGAAAATATAATTATTATAGAAAAGTCTGATTATATTGGACTTTAATTAATAGATCAATCAAATTAATCTTTAGATTCTTTTTTTAATTATTTTTCTCTTTTAGTTATATGTTAAAATAAAAAATATATAGATTTCATTTATTAGTTTAATGTAAACAGTAACGTCCAATTGTTATCTCCTATATTCAGGTTAGTCAAAAATACAGAAAAAGATGAAATAGACAGAATGATTTTTTAATCCGAGTCCACAGAAATCACTGTGTTTCCTTAAGAAATTTAATCCCCTCATTGTACTCGAGGTTGCAGATTAATTCCTCCTAAGATAAAACGGATTAATCTGTTAAAGAAGTAGCAGTACCTCAAACTTCAATAACTTCAGCGAACGCAAAAACAGCAACAAGAGCACACACAGACTCAGTCGATCGACAATTTTGTTTATGTAAGAAAATGTATGCAGAGAGGAAAAAAATTTCAGTGTTTGAAAAAATGAAAAAGTCCTCTTATTTATAGCCATTTGCAGCAAGAAACGCGTCTGTTTAGGCCCGTTTTTTCCAGAACATTGTGTCCTTTGGAAAAAGTAACGACTTTTCGGAAGGAACAAATCCTTTCAAACGAAGTTACCGTTACGCGCGAATTTCAAATAATTTGTTGCGAAATTAATTCCGTTATTTAACTAACATTCTGAATTAATTTATAAGAGAAAAGAAATGAATTAACAAGATTGATTAAATAAATTTTGTCCAAAAATATTATCAATCATATCATTTGCCAAATCCGAAGCCGAGCGAGCGACGACGGCGCGAGGGGCACCTTCTTCTTAACTCTTTAAGAACTAAAAGAAGTGTTTCCTAATATAAGGACAACAATTTCCTTTCTTCTACCAATATGGTAAAAATGACATTTCATTTGCACTTTGCAATGACTTTTCATTTTCCCTCCAAAATTGGTTCCCCCACTTTCATTGGTTCTTCCTCTTTTCATTTTCTCTTTTTTACTTCTCATTCACACCTTGCTAAACCCAACAATCCCCCACATGAATGGGGAATGGCTATTGTTAAAACATATGCATGTAAAACTTGTGTGTCTCGTAAGTAAGGGTTAATCGCATCTGGATAAGTAGGTTTCCCTTTAAACTTTCCGTAGTGAAAAAATTGATGGCATTGCACATGATTTTTTTTGTTGGGCTAGCTATCAATAGACATAACATGTGTGATGTGTTGTCCAAACTTCAAAAAATCCACAATTCTATTTGGCAAAAAAGTGCAACAAATGGTGTTATAGTCAAACTTCTCTGTAATATCGTAGTTTATTTGAATATTTTTAATAGTCATAGAAACATATTGTAACAAAAGATATATAGTATAGTATAATATGAAAGATCGATTTCATAGAAAACATAATTATTATAGAGAAGTCTGATTATATTTGACTTTAATTAGTAGATCAATCAAATTAATCTTTAGATTCTTTTTTTAATTATTTTTCTCTTTTAGTTATATGTTAAAATAAAAAATATATAACTTTCATTTATTAGTTTAATGTAACAGTAATGTCCAATAAAGTGAGCTCTTATTATGTTTGAAGTTGTATAATATTCTAAAAATAATCATCTCATCTCACCATCGACTTTGTAGTTTTGTTTGATTTTCTTTCACATCAAAAGATAAATGGGTTTTGTTTTCTAAAGTTGAATGGAAACTATTCATAAAATGATCCAAAACAGATTTGATAATTGCAATTCAAGGTTAAATATAATGACTTAAATAACTAATATAGATTGGACAAAGTTCAAAATAATATATCAATTACAACATTCATATTGATAATATATAGTTTATCAAGATCATAAAACATAGGAACCATACTAATAAAACACAAGAAGACTAATTAAAACAGGCCCAAATTAAAATCCAGAAAAATATTTATTCTGGACTCACTATTTCCAAATGAGTGTCCATCACTATTCACTAATCAACAATCATTAATTATTATTATTGATAATCATCATCAACCATCATTATATATTCTTAAAATATCAGCATTAGATCATCATTGGTGGCGGAGCAAGAAATTTATGAAGGGCGTCCAAAAAAAAGTGAAATAAAATAAAATTGTTGCTAGTGAAATTTGAACACGTGAGCACCCTAAGCACAAGCTCTTTCAAGGTGTCTAAAATTACTGGTCTATAACACATTGTTCTGTCAAGGATGTTCAAAATATATTATTTAATTACTTCGTGTATTATTTTACTTATATATATGGTATTATTTTCTGACGGACCGTGTCCAATTGGACACCCTGACTATAACATAGCTATGCCCTTGCTCATCACCATCACCATAACCATAAATTATTACTATATATCATCCACCACCAACTGTCATCATCAACCATCACTATTAACCACTATTGACACCTACCACACCACTAGCTACTATGTACACACAACCACCGCCATCAGCCAAACACCACTACCTATCATCACCACCAATCGACACCTACAACTCCAATCGTTAGTCATCACCATCACCAATAATCATATAATATTTAATAATATTTCGTTTTATAGTATTAGCTTAATTTAGTATGTTATATTAGAAAAATGAATTAAAACACACTCCAACTTTATCTTAATTTGTTGTTACACACTCCAATTTTGTGGAGGTCCTATAACACCCCCCACCCCCATCCTTTACTATTCCCCTCAAATATTGAGAAAACAAACACACATTGATCAAATATTCTGAATACAATATCTTAGTATTCAGATGTCTAATCAGATTCAAATATCTTCATCATCATTAAAATAAATGGGGCATAACTCAAATATAACTAATATAAATTGGATAAAGTTTAATCATATATTTATATTGATAATAATACATAGTATATCATTTCTTACACACCCACAAATTGATCACTACCACTAGTACTCCCTTTCTCACAAGGGTACTCTATTTTCCCTTTTTCTTGATTAGAACACACAAAATCAAGATTATAAAACATAGGTACCATAGTAACAAAGCACAAGAACACTAAAACAGGACCAAATATCCAAAGCAAAAGTGGCAAAGCTGCATAAAACAACCTATTCCCCACAGTGTTCAAACCAAATCCTTTTTCTAACAACTCAGACACATACTCTGGACTCACAATTCCCAAATTGTCTTGTGGACAATTGATGAGGAAATTGACTTGGTTAATGAACCTAATTGACAATGTGTGACATAGGAATGAGAATAGGAAAATTAGTAAAAGTGTAACATATTTTAGTGCCACCATGAATTCACCATGAGCACCATAAATTGCATCATTTAGTGGTTGTTTAACACTATAAGTGCTGCTTATTACAGCTGCAAGACCAGAACATAGAAGGATTGATGTTGTAGCCATTAAGGTTGCTCCCATTATTGTGTTTCTTAGTGTTTGGACAGCTAAGATGTTTTTCTTCTCATTGTCCTGCAAAATTTAAAGAAAAGTGGAAAATGTAAGAGTTTAAGTTGTATGCACTAAGTGATCAGTGGCGTAGCTACATGGACGTGGTCAGGGTGTCCAATTGGATTCGTAGGAAAAAAAAATAGTATATACAAGTAAAATGATATACAAAATGATTAAATAACATATTTTGGACACCCTTAACATAACAAGTTGTTATAGCCTAGTGGTTTTAGACGCTTGGAATGAGGCAATGCTCGCAAATCTTTTTTCCACTTCTATTTCTGGACACCCTTTGTGAAATTCATGGCTCCGCCACTGTGACTGATGATTTAGAAGTGTTTATATACAATTGGATAATCACAGTTCTATGGTTTTGAATGATCTGGTTTATAAAATATCCAACAAATGTATATGTTATGTACATTTAAACATAATATATATATATATAAATTTTGTATATTTCACTCATATTGGTAACACGTTTTATCGAACGGTAAATATTGGTAAGTTTTCTTTATATATAGTATACCCTAGCTCCAATCCACTTTATATGGTGGGATACAGTCATAAAATCTTTAAGTTTTTGAAATAAATTTGCATACTTTACAGGAAAATTTTGTACATAAAAGTATTTTCCCTATTTCAATTTATTTGACCCTATTTCCCTTCTAGTCCATTCGAAAAATAACAATCCATTCTAAATCAATCAGAGACAATTTATAAATTTAAACTTCTTATTTTACTCTTAATGACAAACATTTTTCAGACATACACATATTATGACACGTTAAAAATTAAAAGTTTCAAAAGTTTTATACACACAAATATAGTTACACCTTTAATATTAAAAGTTCTTTTTTCTTTCTTAAACTCGACTTTCAATTATGTAGATTCACATAACTTAAAACAAGGAAAAAGAAGAATAATATCAATTTCTACGAACAGACAAAAAGATGGATCTTTTAAAAGAAAGATTGAATGATAAAAACCACTAGTAATATAGTGGAAATCCTTTGGTTAATGAGTGTAAGTAAAGAATTATTAGTGGTTCACTTTACTATAAAAAGTTATCTCAAATTATCTGTCAATTTATAAAATCAAAATAGAACTAATCAATTTTTTCCCCTTTTCATCCTTACAATTAATACTTTTTTTAAAGTGTAAACAAATTTGTAAAGTTTCAAAAAAGTTTATTAAGGGATAAGTTAGTAGAACAAGGTCTTAAGGGGCATGTAAACGAGAAAGTGAACAACTAATATATAAAACGAGGTCGGATGGAGTAACAATTAAATAAGCTAATCGATCTAAAGCTAAAAGTTAGTACGTTATAATACTTTTTATAAAGATTTAAACACAAACGTATAGGCAAAATCTTAATTAGTAAGAAGCTAAAACATGTTTAATGTAATTAAATTGCTAATTACAAGTGATTATTACTTTCTTCTAACTCTTTTCTTCCTTCATTCATCCGTTACATAATTAGAGCTACACACGAAAATAATGCCTCTATCATTTGGTAACAAACCCCACCACCTCCCAAAAAGTAAGGAAAAGTAAGAATTATTTGAAATTGATATATATATATAAACTCGCGATGAATGTGATCTATGAGGTATGAAAGACGTCTGTCAGTTGAAACATGCAGTTAAAATCTCAACTGACGATGACTATATATCATATGGAAACATCAGGTGAGTCACTTGACCTGACTCAATATTTTCTTGATAGACGCCATAGGTTCAGTCTTTCAAGGATATGACTTGACTCAAACAAGCCACTACACTTGGATAAAGTTTACTTCAAAAAGTTCAGAAAATTTTAGTGGGAGTACGTGACGTTTACCCCTCCCCCCTCGTCACGAGAAGGTCATCGATGATTATGTATTATTGTTTTGAAGCTCAACTATTTGGAAAGTAGCTAAAAACTATTTTGAAATGACATAAACATTGCCTACAAACTTAGCATTCTTCATCCAAAGAATGCTAAATGCAAAATGGCTATTACTAAAGTTATCCCTATTGATAAACCGGTCCATTTGTCTGACCCGATTCATCCCCTCTCCTCCGGCCCTAGCCCGCGAAAAGGAAGATATGACTCTTAGGAGATACACCAAAAAAACTAAAAGGTATTTGAATCATAGTGTAAAATACAAATGAGTGAAACTCATTGATCTCAAATATGATAGATTATATTAAATTTACTAAAAAAGAAGTTGAGTATATCATGACTATATATCCACACCACAGCCAACTAGCTCCTACAACCACACTACATGAGTTGATAAAAAATCACACACATGATATCCTTATTACTCGCTAGACATAATATACACTACTAAAAAATTGCTAATTTCCAACAAAATGCATCAGAATATGACTCCTCATCATCATCATAAAAAAATTCATATCAATGAACTGAATTCTGATAATACGTTAATGAGAAATTAACGATTTTCTGATAGTAGTGATGATATTCAAAAGAAGAACTACTACAAGAAATTAATTAATTAATTACCTTCATGATGGCTTCAACCCACAAACGTCTTCCATTAGCATTAGTACCAATAATTGTAGTAAGAGGTTGATTTTTAACCTTATGCCATAACCAAATATGATATCCCATGCATATTATAAACCCTAATGGCACCAATATTACATCCAAATAACACTTCCTCCATTCCATTTTTTTCTAATGGTTTTTGAAGAAGAATATAATAATGAGTTGCTTTCTATATTACAACACATATATATAAGTAGCAATAAAATGAATGTAGACTAATTTGGGTGCTATGTACGAAATTAAAGTAAAAAAGAAGTATGTCCAAAAAATAAAAATAAAAAGTAGAGTTCCACTCCATAAAATTAGAGGAACATGCATCTAATCATGTGTGGAAAATTATTTAATTTGTCTGTTTTTTCTTTCAACTTTTAAATTATTTTTTTCTTCAGGTGGTTGCTTCTTTGCATGCTTTCTTTTTCTTTTTGAGAGAAAGATTATACATCCAATAGCTAGAAAGATAATGTCTACACATATTGTACTATTTAATCGTAGATACTAGTTTTGGAGACTTACGTATTCTTTTTACTAAAACGAATTATCTACAATAATTATGATTTGAGTTATATATCGATCACTAATTAAGAATTATCACAAGACAAATGAATTTCTTGATTTCTGGTTCACAATCTAGATATCCTCCAGAAGACACACAAGATATATTTCTCTTTGTAAACCTTAGTCGACATATATATCACAGTGAAAAATCGATTATTTTTCAATGCCTTAAGTTTATCGACTAATTAACACTTCTTATATAAATTGACCCGACCTAATATATATATATATATTATCTGCATGTTGAAGAGTTTTAAAAAAAAAAACATAAAGGAAAAGCATTTTTTTACTAATTTTTAATTTTTTCAAAGTTGTAATATTTTGTTTTTTTCCGTCGACTAACCATGAGTATGAGATTGTTGATCATCTAGCAAAACCATATTTAAAAATAAACCAATTAGATCTTTCTAAAAGAGGAAATATAATAATATATCTTTAAAAATAATTTTTTTAGCAATTACTACACGCTACTAAAAAATCACTATTTTTCTTTTGAAATTTCTCACAAGAAAATATTTAGCGACTATATTCTCACTTATATTTGATTGAATCGAGGAGGAAAGGAAATCTTTCAGTATTTCAATGAGAATATATTTCCCGATCCTTCCTTCGCTCAGAGTACTACTTTACTTTACTAATGATTACCCAAGAGCAGGGGCGAATCTAGTAAGGTTCGTGGGGGTGCTACGCCACCCACGGGTTTCGATGGAAACTCTAGTATATATAGGTATATATCTACAATATAATTACAAATACTAAACGTGCCACCCAGGGAACCAAAAGGCCTTGTGGTGCGACTGGCTAAGGGTCATATTCTAACACGGAGGTCGCGAGGTTGAATCTCGTTGAGGCCCTGATAGTTTTTTAATTTGCAATTTTAACTTGCTCATTGAGGCCCTGGCAGTTTTTTAATTTGCAATTTTAACTTGCTCCCTTAATATGACAGCGACAATTTATTTTTTTTGTTTCTAATAGTTGTCTTAATATGGAGTAGTAATTTATAAGTATATTTGACTAGCGTGTTACTTAAAACGTGATCATTTTCAAATTATGAAAACTTGTCGAGCACAATTATAAATGAATGATGAATATTTATAGTATAATTGAAAGTTTTAACTTTGTTTACTTTATGATCTCAATCAAATGTGGGGTGCAAATTTCTATTTATATATGGAGGTAGGGAAGGGAAGGGAAAATGGTAAGGTGAGAGTTCAAATAGTCAACCAATTGAGCTAAAATGATTTTTTTCCAAATATTACGTGAGAAAAAATCTCCCGTTGTCGATTTTGAATTCGACTTTCAACAAGAGCATCTAAATTAAAACGATAAACTTTTGCTCCATTGGAGACATCTGATAAAATTGAAACAATGCGGAGAAGATTAGCATGACCCATGCGCAAAGAATTTGTAGTATATATAATACATAAATTGTCATCTTATTATTGTTCATATTTGTCATAGACCGAAAAGATGAATAATTCGACTGAAGCCTAAAATTGATTTAACCGATGAATTTACTTGGCACCCAGAGACTTGAAATCCTGAATCCGCCTTTGCCCAAGAATATTTTGCCTTGTGACCCAACAGCTCCTGCGGCCCGCTATGCGTTTTACTAGCCGTGTGAGCTGGTTTGATGTGAAACAAATAGAAAAATCATGTCTTATAATATAAATTTTTCATTGATTCATGTTAGAAAAGACATTTGTTTATGATAGTTACATAATTTGAATTTTAATTTGTCACTCACCAATTATTATTATTTTTAGAAGACTTGTCTATTCTAAGTAGTAGTGTCAAATACGTCAAGGCATGACTCATTTTGTTTAATAAATATATACTGTTGCGTCTCTTTAAGGAAACACATATAAAAATGCAATAAATTGAAATTTTGGTAAGTGGACTCATACATGTACCACTTAAGATTTTTTGGATTCTTTTTGTTTGATTATGTTTTTTATTAGTACTTCACAAAGTTGAGTCAAAAAAGTCATAAAAATGAAAAAGATAAAATCATATATATGAAATAATTAATTTATTTTGAAGTACATTAATGGAGAATTACTTTATGAAGTGCATTTTGAGAAATGGAATTTATAAAGTAAAAAAATTACCTTCTTATCAAGTAGAGTTTAATTATGATAAAGAAATCAATATAAATTAATTTGAGGAGGATTCTAGATTTTTATCAAAAAAAATTTAAGTTTTGAGTATTATGTCAAAGAGGATGACATTTTGCATTATTTCTTTTAAGAAATATAGTCGATTTCAGTTCAGGTAAAAAATTATACAGTATTCAATGTTTATATAAGTCAATAATTGTGTTTATCCATAAAATTTTAATAATTAACTATGAATTATGATTGGTCAATAGCCGCGAGTTCGAATTCTAATAATTAAAAGTCTTCACCAATAGCCAAAGATCGATTAGTTATTTTAACTCTGATTTGCTGACTCAACTATAAATTAGTCGATGAAAATGTCGAATGATTACACCGGAAAAAACATAATTTTGAGAGGATCGAGGGGAAGTCTCACTACGACAAATTCTAAACTTATAAACTTAAAATTCTAACTCTACGTAATAATTATTCTTTTGTTTGTCCAAAGAAACCGAAATTAAAGGAGACAAAAACATTTGCGGCAATGCGTTACGTTTCCATTTCTTTTTGTGAATGGAAAAAAGGCAAATGAGGCATGCAATACGTGCTAGGCCTATTCGCCACCTTTGTACTTTTTCACTTTTTTTTTACTCGATGTCTGGTATTTATGTTGAACTTGATTGATTCATATTCGTATCGGAAAGTCCTCCTTTTGAAGGTAAAACGCTCTATACCAAAGGTTCCGTACATACACAAACGAGATTCAAACATCAAATGATCTCTAATTAAAGATAAAAGAATACTTACCACGTCACAACGCGAACTTTAGTACCTTTGTACTTATCTTTCACATTATCTATCTTTTGCTAGACAATTTTTCCTTGTTGGAGTCTCACTATGCTCCCACCTACTTTACATTTTCTTTGGAATTCCACGTTTCTCATCATATTTTTTTCCAATTTGCCTTTAACTTACCACTCACCTATCTTCTCATAACCCACCTTGTCTTTTTTTTTTTTAATAGTAGTCGAGTTAGAAATTTAGTTTAAATTATCTACCTAGCGTAAAACTTTTTTTATGAAGAGGTATCGATTTATTTCCCTAATTAAACAATGACGGTTTTGTCCCTGCATTGAGGATGAGTGGAGCAAGGGGGGATGTAGCCAGTAAAAATTGAATTCACACCTTTCCGTGATATATAGATTCATTGTTTAAAAAATGAGAAAATAGCGACAGACGAAATTTCGTAGCTAAATAGTAAAAATCTCATGCTAGTCCCATATAGTTACACATTAGTAACGAATTATAAGAAAATTCAATTAGCTCGTGACGAATTATCTAGAAAATCAATAAATTATATAGCTAACTCCATATTTTCTGGCCGTAAGTACCATTAGAGTACCTTAAATCTTGATTAAAGCCACCTTTTTCTTTGGATTCAAACTTTTTAAGTTTTCTTTAATAAGAAAATGTTATAAGTGTTGCATGTACTTAAATGGAATGAGGAATTTACTAAATACTAAATAACAAATACAAATTCAAAATTTAAATTTTATTAATAAATTTTTAAGGATAGAAATATGTTATTTGCACTTATTTTAACACATATAGATTTGAGGCAAAATTATTAATTCGTCAATACTAGAGGACACATTTAGTAATACATAAATATAATAAAATTAAATTAAAATATAGGAACTTTCACATAAATATTATGTACATATTTTCCCTCCCTACTAATTATTTGCTATTATTCTTCCTTTTTGTAAAAAAAAAAAGGAAGAAAAGTCTCAACTTTTTGTAAAATGGTGATGGCACATGGTAAACTAATTGTTTTGAGACGTGTATCGAACAATTATTGGTAATTTGTTATATTCGAAAATCTTACGTTATCTTATTTCCCTTTTTGTAAAGATGACATTATTAGAAATTATAAAGTTGAAAAAGATTAAATTACAAAGAATTGGGAGAATATCTATAAACAATCATTCACAAAAGTTATTATCATAATAAAGCTAAGTACCTCACATCTTTGGCAATTTCAAAAATATAATACCACAATTATTTCAGCTTTAAGTATCATAAAGTTAAATAGATAGGATGGTTGACCATGAAAATGGATTTACAAGATCATAAAATATCCATTTAATTAACTCATCAGAAAACAATATAATTTATGAATCTTTTAGATCACGATAAAAATGTCAAATGAATAAGTTGAGTTGAATTTGAAATTGTCAAAATGAGTTGCGTTAAGAAATAACAGGTTAATAACCCATTTAAGTGTTATTTGAGCTGAAGCAGATTGTGCTGAGTTGAAAATCAAGTCATAACCCAACATGCCATCAATTCTTTCTAAGTTTAAATTCAAAAATTGGTTTCTCCTAGTTTATTTGAATACATCATTTAAAAAAGCCTTATTATTAATAATATATAAAATAATCAAGTAAAAAATCTAATCTTTTTAAAAAATTCAAACAAAGTTTCTCATGAGTCAATCATATATCATTCCGATTTTTAAATGAGCCAAACTAAACGAGTTAAAATGAGTCCAATTAATAAAAAAGCGAGTTACTAACTTATCCAAACTTTAAAACAGGTTGAAAAATCATCATTTATGACTGATTTTGCCACTCCTAGATCACAATATATAGTTCCCTTCAGAGCAAACTGATTTTTTATTATAAGAAAACAATATACCACTATCTAAAATTTTAAAATTATTACAAACGTTAGATGACAATCTAATATTTTATCCGTAAAGTTAAACAAACATTAGACCTCGCTTTAACATTGCTTAGATGGCTAATTTCTCAATAGGCTATATTTGCACAACTTCTAAAAATAAGGAAAAAATTTAAATAGTAGCCTAAAACTAACATTATCAAATCAAATAGGCCTTTTTTTGAAAGGACATACCCATATAGAAAAGCCCAAATACTTCACAATGACCCAAATTTCTAAAGCCCAAATCCCAAAGCCCATTACATAGCTGACCTAGAAAAGCCTGTATATAAAAATGTCTTCTCTGTAAACCCTAGCTCAGAGAGTGAGAGAGAGAGAGAGACTCAGCGTGAAAGTTTCAGAGTTTCATCGCCTCCATTGAGTTCAATCGAAGATGAAGGTACGTTAATTAACCGTAAATCTTCAGTTTCTATCAATGTTGTAGATTTGTACGAATTTTTCTTTGTGAATATGCTCAACTTATTGTGATTTTGTTGTTTGTTTTTGCAGTTCAACATTGCGAACCCGACTACTGGGTGCCAGAAGAAGCTCGAGATCGATGATGACCAGAAACTGTAAGGCTATCATATTCCTTTTATGAAATGTAATAGGATTTGCTGTTTTTGGTGTATTTTGTTTACATTTTTTATGGTTCATTGTTAGATATCTCTGTTTCTTATTTAATTGAACATATTTTTTGGTACGTGTGAATAATTAAACTCTAATTGTAGAATTCTGATGTTAATATCCTTTAAAAGTATAAAGTTATGGAAGTTTGTAGTAAGCTGATGATTTGAGGTTTTGAAATTAAAGGATCTGTATGTTTTGATACAATGTTTTACATGAACCTTAGTATGGAATAACAAAACATGTATTAGCCATAGGTGCTTAAGTGTCTGCAGGCCTTAGTCCTCCCTCTACTGTGGCATGTAGAGCTAGTGTGTCTGCAGGCCTTATTGCTAGAATGTAGAGATTGTGTTTCCGATTGGCGCTTGGTTGAACTAATAATGTAATTTGCAATGCTACTTGAAGATAGGTAGATGCCAATAATGTAATTTGCAATGCTACTTGTGTATTTTGCTATTGATTATCTCTTATTTGTTTCTAGTTAATTCGTTGTTATGATTTTGAAGTTAGAAAAACCTAATCCATTCAACCTTAATATATCCATTTACCCCATATTTAGTTTTCTGGCATTTCAGATTCCTCATTAGAAGTATTCTTTATTTGAGATAATTAGAAATGGATAGTCTGTTATAATTTACCTTTTCATCTGAAAAATGGACTTATTGTCTCTCTTACTTGAATATCATAACATGACAATAGAACTTACAAAATAGAATATATTAATTTAAAAAATAGACAATTATTTTTTGAGAATTTCCTAGTGCAATTTAAAACCAGTTCCATTTTAGATATCTCAATAACAAATCAAATATTCGGACGATGAAGTAATTATTATTCTCTTATATTGTTTTTCAATACTAGTCAATGAACCAATTGTTGAGTTCTTAATTATCAAAAAAACCAATCTTTGAGCTCTTTTTCATCTTTGCCTTCTGAATTTTTGTTGTTATTTTAATTTACAAAAAACTACTCTTGATGCCATCTCAAATTATTTCTTGCTACTGTTGATAGAGACTACTGTATATACATATGCATGCTTGTGTTTGGTTCACAAGTTCCCCACCTAGATCTGTTATTATATATCTAACAAGCCCACTATAGTATTCAGTCCCATGCATATGATGATGTAGTGAGAAATTCTGGATATTATTTCTTGATGAAAAGATGAGATATTTTTCATTTCTGCTCTTTACTCGACTGTACGTTTGTTTTGGAATGTTGCTTAGTTTGATGTGTAGTTGTCACTGTCAGATTTATTTGGCAGTCTTGATATTTCATTAGCACATTGGATGTTGAATTATGATTGACTGACAAGTAAATGTGCATACGGAAGTACTGTTGGTTAATGATACTTAATTGTTATGCAGCCGAGCTTTCTATGACAAGAGGATCTCCCAGGAGGTTAGCGGAGATGCTTTGGGAGAGGTAGGTCTTATTTTCACTTTGTTGCCCGGTGGTAATTTTGCCAATGCAGTCAAATTCATTTCAGACTAATGTTGTGTCTCCCAATTGACAGGAGTTCAAGGGATACGTTTTCAAGATTATGGGAGGATGTGACAAGCAAGGTTTCCCAATGAAGCAGGGAGTGTTAACTCCAGGCCGTGTTCGTCTTCTGCTTTACAGAGGTATCTGTAATGAAGTGCTTTATGTCAGATATGTATTTTATTTATTTTCTGGTATAGCTGTTGCTATTTAGTATCTAATTTGATGCAACATTAAACAGGCACTCCTTGCTTCCGTGGTCATGGTAGGCGTAATGGTGAGCGAAGAAGGAAGTCTGTCCGTGGATGCATCGTCAGTCCTGACCTTTCAGTTCTGAATTTGGTTATTGTGAAGAAGGGTGAGAATGATCTGCCCGGACTCACAGACACTGAAAAGCCTAGGATGAGAGGACCCAAAAGGGCTTCCAAGATTAGGAAGCTCTTCAACCTTGGAAAGGATGATGATGTTAGGAAGTATGTCAACACCTATCGCCGAACATTCACAAACAAAAAGGGTTCGTTTTCTACCAATACTTCTATTTGTTGGCAGTTTAATTCTTGAATGTTGACTGTGTTGCTATGGTGTGACAGGGAAAGAGGTTAGCAAGGCTCCTAAGATCCAGAGGCTGGTAACACCATTGACTCTCCAGAGGAAGAGAGCAAGAATCGCCGACAAGAAGAAGAGAATTGCCAAGGCTAAGTCAGAAGCAGCTGATTATCAGAAGCTTTTAGCATCTAGGTTGAAGGAACAAAGGGAAAGGCGAAGTGAGAGTTTGGCTAAGAAGAGGTCTCGACTTTCTGCTGCTTCCAAGCCATCTATTGCTGCTTAAGTTCATTGGGAAGAAGCAATCTGTGATATCTGGATCTGGTCTGTTATAGCTATTGCTGGATGTTGCTTGTGATAGCTTTTTTAATGTTCTGAGTTGATGAGTTTAAGTTAGTGTATCGTTTACTATGTGATCTTTCTGATCAAAGATTTTGGTTGTTTAGTACTTGCTGAATGAAATCATCTCAACTTTTATTATTTTGTTCCTTGTTTGGATAATTCGTTTGGTTCTTTATGAAAAGTTTTAATTTTTCATACTACAATACATGAAGTAGCCAAGTCATTATTAGAAATGACCTCTCTACCTCCCTCATGTAGGGATGACACATAGAGACAAGGTTCGTGTACATTTTATCCTTATTAGACCTTGTAATCTTCATGGCTGGGTTTGGCTTAGATGCAAGCTACCTCTTTGCCTATCTCACCTCCTTCTGGGTGAGCCTTCTTTCTCCTCTTTTAGATAACTCAAAAATCCTAAAAGGTTAAGTTTTGAATTAAATATTTGTTACGATCTCTTTCTTTTTTTATAACCAAACAATTCTCAAGGAGTCGGTGGTGGACTATTCCAATCTCGATGGACAATGTGCCTGCCCCTCCTTTCTAAAGTAAAGCGGTCATGTCTGCAGTCACTTCCTTTCTGTGCATCCACTATAGTTGAGGATGATCAACGACATACCCAAGTCTAATCCCATAAAATGAAGGATAGAGTGTACGCAGACCTTACTCCAACCTCAGAGGTAGAGAGATTGTTTCCGATAGACCTCCTAACTCGAAAAAAACAGCTCAAAGGAGTCCAGTGAAAGAAGTAATGGAAGTACAAGAAAATGAATGACCATAAGTTCCATGGACGTGTTGTAATTTTCATATTCATAAAAATTACCCACCTAGAGGTAAAAAGCATCAAAATACATAAAGATATGAACAAGTTTGCTTCCCTCAACAACTGGATAAATCAGGCCAAACCAAAAAAGAAGAGAAGCAAAACACGAGATTGGTAACGTTGGGAAGGTAACTACAGCATGACTTTCTGCAATTGAAAGCCATAAGCATTACCTATAACAAGGCACCAGCATCAAGGATCTGCCTTCGTTCAGGAATCAGGGTAGACATGCGGGTGGCACGACCGAGAGAAAAAATATGAGCAAAACATTGGTGATGTTGGTGCTTCAGACACTGAACGACAACCGAGCATTGGAGTCATCAAATCTTTTGCTACATAGGCTATCAGAAGGAAAACCACTTGATAGAGAAGGATAATGGTAATCTCTCGACATAGAATTTGGTGTTATAAGGCAAAGGTAGAGTCAAGGGTACACCACTTCTATGGAAGGTATTTGGCATAACACAAACTGGAGTAATGACAGAAAGGTAACCAATATAAGTTGCTTATGGGACGGTACTGATCCACTTCCCTTCAGATCCATTAACCACCGCTTCATTGGCAATACAATGGGAGTCTTGTATTGATTGTCTGGCTCCGCACCTGATTTTGCTGCAGATACAGGTAGAGTTTCTGCTGTAGCTATTGGTGTGGAACGCTTTGCAGAAGTGCTAAATTTGTGCCTGATGTCCTTGGAGAGGATTCACTGGGAAGTGATTTTCAAGACAGACCAAGTGCAGATAATATCTCATGCCCCAGATGATTGATAAGACAGATTACAGGGCAGCTAAAAGCGCCAAACCACAGGTTTGTAGTTGTTCATGGATGAGTAAAAGTTCCCTGAATTTGAAGGTAGAAACCATTAGAAGTTAAACTGCATACAATTTGGTCGAATATTATTTGGAAAATCTTTTTAAATTGTTCACCTTTACCTAAGTATAAAATCCAAGCTGTATAGACTTCTAAGATTCTTTAAGAAAAAAATCTTTTCGAGA
>JAJONZ010014145.1:0-22017 GCA_029582445.1 Solanum paucissectum | reverse complement strand
TGTGTTGAAAATTCTCAAAGACAGTAAATTGTATGCTAAATTTAGCAAGTGTGAGATTTGATTGAGGTCCCTTGCTTTCCTTGGCCATATTGACTCCGATGAAGGTATTTAAGTCAATCCTAAGAAAACCGAGGTGGTTAAGAATGGGCCTATACCTTTGTTCACTTTAAATATACGAAGCTTCTTGGGTTTGATTGGATACTATAAAAGGTTTGTGAAAGGATTTTCATCTATTGCTTTATCATTTACGACATTGACTAAAAAGAAGGTAAATTTTATGTGGTCAAAAGCTTGTGAGAAGAGTATCCAGGAGTTTAAGGACATGCTCACTTCGGTCCCTATTTTGATGTTACCGAAAAGATCGGATGGTTTTATGGTTTATTGTGATGCTTTATGGATTGGTCTTGGTTGTGTTTTGATGCAATATGGGAAAGTCATTGATAATGTTTCAAGGTAATTTAAAGTGCATGAAAAAAATTATGAGACTCATGATTTGGATTTAGCGGTAGTAGTGTTTGCCGAAAGATTTGAAGGCATTACTTGTATGGTCTTCATGTAGATGTGTTCACCGACCCCAAGAGTTTAAAGTATGTGTTCGCTCAAAAGGATTTGAATCTTTGGCAAAAGAGGTGTCTTAATTAAGTTTTTAAAGGATGATGACATGAGTGTCCTATATCATCCCGGAAATGCGAATGTGGTGGCGGATGCTCTTAGTAGATTATCATTAGGTAGTGTTGCTCGTGTTGAGGATGATAAGAAGGAGTTAGTTCGCAATATTTATAGATTGGCCCGATTGGGTGTTCTCTTGGTTGACTATAATGAGGGTGGTGTAGTTGTTCATAAGGGTTCAGAATTGTATTTTGTATTGGATGTGAAGGCTAAGCAAGATCTTGAACCAATATTAGTTCACTTGAAGAAGTTGGTTTTTGAAAAAGCCATTGAGGCTTTGATGTGAGGACAAAATTATATATATTAATCATTATTTGCCTCACATTTATTATTTATATCTGCCTTTTTTGAGCATGAATTTTATGGATTGTGCTAAATAGTGTATTTTATTTGTAGGAATAAATTGGTGTAAAGTTGAAGAAGTTTGAAGCTAAAACGAATTAAAGATGAAAGGTTGAAGAAGGAAGTCACGCACGCAGCTTAATGGAATAAATTCAATATAATAATACTTTATAAATATGAAGTGCAACGAGAGAAATTCACTTTCAATACAACATTGTTGCCACGTGGTAGCCAATAACGACAACATCAACCCAACATGGCGGCGCATCACAGTTTCACGCGGAATCTAATTCCGTTTGGGTTTTGGTTTCCCAATTTGTTTGGGACTCAATTATTTTATTTAGGGTTTTCTACATCTATAAATAGTCCATAGAAAAAATTATTTAGCGATATCAATTAGAGGGTATCAAAGTATAAAGTTGTCAAACACTTTTTAGGGTTCTTTTCTTCTTCTTATTTTCATAGACATTAGTAGCTAAAGGCCCTTGTTCTGGGGCTGTGGTTATGGGTAATTATTGAACATCAATTGTTTTGAATTAATTCTTGGTTATCGTTTAAGTTACTTTTATATTCTTATTTTAGTATTTCTTGACTGGCCATCTAGAGATAAATATATTGTATATTCTTAAAATCGAGAGAGGAGAGCGTAGATAGACCAGAGAATATAGAAATCTCGATCATCCATTGAGTTGATGATTGTTCAGGAGTGACGCCCGGACGAACAAGTTGCTTCATTACGAAACAGGATGAAATATAAATGCTCGCCAGTTTGGCCTGCTATCCCTGCTTAGCGATGTAGTTAGACATCTAACTGAAGTAGGCGACTAGAGGTCGAGAGACCCGACTCATACAATTAACCCTGTAAATCAGTAACTTGATAACCAAAATTAGTTCATTGCCTAAGATATATATGATACATGAAATCCAACGCATGTTGCAGCCCTGGAATTTTCCAACAGTTGTAAGTAATCTTATTATTTAAATCATGCATTCTTTTCTTTATAAATAAAAATCAAACACTTTTTGCACTCTTAAATAAGTAATTAGACTAGTATAATTTAGTAAATAGTTAATTGGCAAGTCCTTTAGGTTCGATAATCTGGTTCTTTTAAGAGCCACTATATTACTTGCGCGACCACGTACACTTGTGTGTGCAATTGGGAGCAACAGACTTTCTTTTAAGGGGGAGATGGTGTCCTTCGATACCAAAGTCAATTGTGTATTCTGAATATTGATGAGTTGAGAAATAAAATTTTCACAGAAGCTCATAGTTTTTGGTATTCTATTCATCCATAAGCCACCAATATGTATCAAGATTTATAGAAAGTCTATTGGTGGGATGAAATGAAGAAGGATATTGCGACATTTGTGGCTAAGTGTCCAAATTATCAATAGGTGAAAGTTGAGCATCAGAAATTGGGTGGTTTGGCTCAAAACATTAGTATTCCAATGTGGAAGTGGGAAGTTTTGAATATGGACTTCATTACAGGTTTACCCCATACTCATTGATAGTTTCATTCGATTTGGTTCATTGTGGATCGAATGACAAAATCAACTCACTTTCTTCCCGTTAAGACTACATTCTCCCCAGAATATTATGTCTAGCTTTATATTAAGGAGATGGTAAGGTTTCATGGAGTGACTATGTTCATTATCTCCGATCGAGGTATTCAATTTACATCACAATTTTGAATGTTATTTCAAAACGGTCTTGGTACTCAAGTGAAACTTAGCACAACTTTTCATCCTCAGAACGATGGACAAGCTGAACGTACCATTCAGACTTTGGAGGATATGTTGAGAGCTTGTGTAATTGACTTCAAGGATAATTGGGATGGTCACTTGCCTTTGATTGAATTTGCTTACAATAATAGTTATCATTCTAGCACTGGATGGCACCGTTTGAGGATTTTTATGGTAAGAGGTGTAGGTATCTTATTGGTTTGTTTGAAGTTGGTGAGTTTTCTTTGATAGGGCCCTATTGGTGCATGAGGCTATGAAAAAGTTTTGACTTATTCGTGAGAAGTTGAAAACGGATCAAAGTCGACAAAAGTATTATTCCGATGTTAGAAGGAGAGAACTAGAATTTGATATTGATGATTAAGTCTACTTGAAAATTTCACCCATGAAGGGTGTCATGAGGTTTGGAAAGAAAGAGAAGCTTAGTCCTCGATATGTAGGCCCATATTATATTTTGAGGTGTATTGGTAAATTTCCCTATGAGCTTGAGTTGCCTAATGATTTAACATATGTACATCCAGCTTTCCATGACTCCTTGTTGAAAAAGTGTGTTGGAGATCCGACATCCATTTTGCCTTTGGAAAGTTTGGGAGTTAAAGAGAATATTTCTTATGAGGTTCTGGTTGAGATTTTAGACCGGAAAGTTTAGAGGTTAAGAGACAAGAAAGTTGTGTCCGTAAAAGTTCTTTGGAGGAATCAAATAGTTAAGGGTACTACTTGGGAGGCCGAAGCCGATATGATGTCCCAATATCCTCATCTCTTTCCCTCCACTCCTACTCTAGCTTGAGGTATTAGTTCCTCATGGTTCATTTCTTTCGAGTTCATGCATTGTAGTCATTCTCATGTTTCCATATGCATGCATGTTCATGAGAACCTTACTTTGATGTTATGATTTAGCTTGGAGTTATTCTCCATGTTTATGTGCATTTTGATGAAATTTGCATTCATGTTGGGCTGTTAGATTTTCTCTTACTCTATTCTTGCTAGCGTAAGTCCCATTCAAGGATGAATGTTCTTAAGGAGGAGATATTGTACCACCTCGAAATTTAGAAAAGGAAAGAAGGCCAACAGATTGGCTACTAATGTAGTCTACAAGGCCAGTCTATTGTTCGTAGAATGTTCTGCGGGTTGTAGACTAGTCTCGAAGGAAGTGGAAAAACAATTTTAGAAATCAAGTCCCAATAACTCATTCTAACTCATTCTACGATTGACTAGGATGGTCCATCAAATGGACTACGGACCGTAGAAAGGTATCGTAGAAAATTTCCAGACTTAGTGAAGTTTTAGAGTTAAAGTTGAGTTTGGGTCTACGGACGTAGGTTGTCCTACGGCCCATATAAAGGTCTCGTTAAAAGTTGGCTGATTTTAAGGTTCAAGTACTTTGGTCTACAGTTTACCTGTATGGTCCGTAGAAAGTTAGGTTGGTTCCGTAGATTAGGTTCGATAGTTATTTCTTAAGGGTATTTGGATATTTTTCTATATGTTTAATGCCTAAGATATGTCGTTTTGGCCCTAATTCTAAACTCTATATAAGGTTTTAAGTCCTAAAACTACCCAGTAGAAATTCATTCCATGAATTCCCAAATCCCAACCAAATTCATCTTCCCCAATTCTCTTTAAGGCTCACAAGGGATTCTAGGGTTATTCAAGTTCAAATCTTCTTTATTCATAAATTGCTTTGGGCTTCGAATTAAAGTTATGTAGGGAGTTCATCAATGGGTTCCATTCACTCCTTGAGTCCCAAAGATTTTTCAAATTTTTCAATTCAATTTCTCAAAATTGGTTATGTTTTCATTCAATTCCTCATGGGTTCTAGTTGTATGGATTCAATTATTTGATTTTGATCATATTATGATTGTTTTGACTTAATTACATTCTTTTCATAAATTTCATATGAACCCATATATGATATATGATTTTAACTATGAACCCTAGAAGGGTGTAAATTCATGAACAAGCTATGAATCCATGAATGATGTTTTCATGAACTTATGCATGATTTATAAAACGAAAGGTTTTATGATCTAGGTTGCTTTAAGATGAGCATCAATGAAATTGTGAAAGGATTTTCTCACATATTAAGAAATCATGGTTTGGTGAAAGGTTTTATCATATATGCTTGATTCAAGATTTAATGAGATACTCTATGATATTTTAAACTTTGATTTGTAACCTAGTTGTGTTTTCTATGTGTGATGATATATTTATAAAAATGACTATTTTATTGGGGTTTAACTTAGCACCGAGAGAAATTTGAGGTGCAGGGGCTCAAATAGAGTAGTCTCTAGTACCAACCTCTAGTTCCAAACTACGTGTCCCCATAGAATTGTCTTAAAAGGCCTACCTAGTGGATCCACATATAGAATATGATATGATACAGAATTCTACCTCGGGAAGTAGACTCTCTCTTCTTGATGTGGGAGTTACATCGGATTCCATGTTACAACTCACATGGTCTATTGTCGGTTAGAACTAATATCCCAAAATATAAACTAAGTTGTTCTTAAAGATTTTTTTTTGAAGCTTTCTTTGTGTTTTAAGATGCATTGACCATGTTTATGATTTATGATTTTTTTTCTTTAAAGGTTTTTAGTATGCTTAGCTTGGTCAAGCATATCATGCTTTTGATTATCTTCCCTTATAATCATGTTTAGTAGTTTTATTCATATCCCTCATACTTAGTACATTTCATGTACTAATGCATACATGTGCCTACACTGTTTCACTAATGTAGGGCAGGATGACTCTTCTTCGTCCATTCGTGGCTAGTTGATATCTTTAAATATTTGAAGACTTGATGAGTCCTCATTCTCCGAGGATCGTGTCACCATTATTGCTTTCATATGTCTTTAATTTTTGGATGTTGCACATGGTGTATGGGTTATGTCTCAGCCACTTCTTTTGATGTTGTAGAAAGGCTTTTAAAGACGATGTTAGATTTCCTTATAAATGTCAAACTCTTTTATTTTTGTGATATTCTTTATTTATTTTTCTATTACAATGTGTATGTGTATGTCAAGTGATCACGACTTGTGTAGGGACTTTCGGGATCTTATGCGACATGCCACGTCTATGGTGTACTTTGGATCGTGACATTAACATTTTCAATTTTCTATACACTTATGAACAGTCTTGGTTAATAATTTAATTTTGAACTAAAAAATTAATTTTTTTAGTAGTATGAGAGAGCGTCTTAATTCTTTTTTCTAATGGATGGAAGGTGACTTCATATATGGTTTCAACATTCTTTTGGTAGAAACATTATGGTGAAATGTGATAAAATTTTGATAAGATTAGTAGCTACTTTCTAAAACGTTATTCATTCATATGTCTTAGGTTTTCTGCGGAACTTTCATTTAAGTGTTTTGTTTGTATAAAGGCGGGGAAGGGACTAACGAAATATGGTATGTTAAATAGAAACAATTGGAGATAATCTTGTCTTCTGATGGACCATCAGAGAACGTGTTTAAAATGCATCGAAGAGCTTGGCAACTTGATTTATTTGTGGTTATTCGAATAATTTTATTTATTCAGAAGAGTCTATAATCATGTAATGGTTTAAGTAAACATTCAAAAGTAGTTTACAAACTTAGTTTAAGATTCAGTTATTATGAATAAATTTATCATGTTATATTTACCTATATTTTTGCATTAGTCTACAAACTTGTAATATGTATGTTTAGTTGTATTCTTGACCCAAATATATCTTCATACTGACTTTTCCTTCCCTCTTTTTGGTGATAGTTTTTTGCATTATTCTCACTGATTTAGCCCGTCGTCACAGAAGGATTATTTGATTGTTTTTGTGTCAAATCGATCATAATAATCTTCTTGATTTCGGTTGCAATCGACTTCATGATCTTTGTACTTACTCATATGATATGTCACCGTATTAGATATTTCATCAACTACGATACATGATATCAAGTGAAAGAAATTTTGGCCCCGCAGAATGTCATATATACTTGACTGATTTTGATACATATGCAATAAAAGATGCACGTACCACACACAAAATGAATGTGTGATGCACATGATGCACGTATGAAGCACATGTATCAGTAAATCTACATTTTTAAAAGTGATCAAATTCAGCAGATAACCCATAATTATGGTAAACCCAACTGTAATAGTTTTAATGAGTTGTAGAGTTTTTGAAACTCTGTTTATTTGAGTTGTTTTTTGCAAAAATTGTGCCTGTGAAGATCAGCATGGTGAATCTTTGCTTACTACAATCTGGCACAAGTTGTTTTACCTTCTTTTCCCATTCCAACAAGTATGACATCTAGCTCATTTGTCCCTCGAGTCAGAGACTCAATTATTTTTTCTGCTACTATCCCAAAACACACTATCTGTCTATCTCTTCATGGAGACCTGAAAGCTCGATCCACCAACAACGGGAAACTGAGATGGAATGAATTTGAAGGATCTGTAGTACCTCTCCACTTGTGCCTTAAGGTTTTTAGTTTTCTCCAATATCTGTATAGTGAAAAAATTATCTTCCAAGTGTCATCATTGATTATAGAGCTGGGAAGAAGATTTTAAATTACACATAGAACATCACCCACAAGAACTCGCACATTTGATCCACTAAATAAAAGGCCATTCACTCGGTCCACTTCATGTTTGTTTGGCTACTTTTCTAGTATAATTATATACTTAATACATTTTTGGAAATCAATTAAGACGAGAGAAACACTTGAAAGTAACTAAATGAGAAATTATTGGAAAATTCCTATTAATCCTAACCAAATTCAGATCACATTAGGGTCATTTTTACCTAATCTAAGTTTTCAAGTCTTTAGCCCAACTAACTTTTAGCCCAATAATTGTTGCTAAGAAATTGGGCTTTCGATTCCACTATTGTATATCATGTATTATAATTATATATTATGACAATGTGGATTTGAAGATATGATACGATAATATTTAAGTAACAATGAAAATATATATTATATTTAAGCTAATAACACAATATAATACAATAGGTATAACTTGTATATATTATTTTCATATTTATGTATATATTGTTTGAATATTTGTATATATCTTGTTGGAATGAAGATTCCCTAATGGCTATATTTTAATCAGAAATCAACCAGAAAAATAATAATAATGCAAAAATACAGCCCTAACAACCACCCAAACAAGGTATAACTTAAAGAACTCACATTTTGATATTTTATCTATCCAAAATGTTTTAATTTGGTTATTTTTATGGCATTGCCAAAATGCTCACTAAGTGGTAATCTTAGAAGTCACATTAATATTCTTTCATTGAATGTGGTAATTTTGATATTCATACAGATTTTACATTCCCTTAGTGATTAACAAACAATTATTATTGTAATGAAGTAAGTAAAAGTAGGAAATTATTGAAATTGTAACCTTGGAATCAAAACTAAGCAATTTACAAGCAACCTGCAATCTACAAATGAATTGAAATATAACTGCATGACAATTTACAAGCAAGAATCTTTGCCGATTGAAAGAAAAAAACCATGTTTTGTAGTAAGAGTGATATATTAATTTTCCATCTTTTTAAACAACCATTAGTTATTTCTATTCCTTAATCTATTTCCTTCAATATTTCTATTCCTTAATCTAAATTCATCACTTACTGGAGAAACATGATGAAGAATTCCAGCCTTAGTTTTACATTATTTTAAGTTTTTTAGTTTATATATATATAAAATATAAAAAATTCATTTTGTTTTACCTAGGTAATGTTATGTTACTTACTAACCTAGTTTGATTTCTTCTTCTTATTTTTCAGTTTCTTGCATTATTTTTTCGTTTATCCGTCCGGTGAGTTCAAAATGAGGATAGATAAATAAGGGGTGATCACTTGTTTATTATTGCGTACGGAGTGATCGTGATCACCATCCTCATGATCCCGGTACTTTCTTGGGCAATACAATATTGCCTTAGATTGTATGCAACGAAGTAGTAGGGTCATTTAGAAATATACTATTGACTGAAGGCATGACGAAATGCCACATTTACTTGACTGAGTTTGAAGAAGAGGAGTCTATAAGAAGTTTACCATGTAATCATCTCTACCATCACAATTTTATATTAGAGTGGATGCGTAGATGTTAGATCGAGAAAGATTTTGATAATTGACAAATAGAGGAACAGATGAAAGAAATCGGTTGCGCGACATGTTCCTTTCAAACCGAATCCGACTGGGATAAGGAGAACATCAACCACGCGAATTAGAAGTTATAAAGCGGTGGAAGAATTACTTTTTCGACAAGAAACCAGTGCAAAAAGATTTCCTTTCATAAAGAAATCCTAAGCAAGTAGGAGAATATTAAGAGAAAGTCGTAAGCAAGTAGGAGTTCTAGACAAAGTAGGAAGCAGGAGTAGAAGAAGGAGTTCATGATTAATAAAGTTTTCTTATTCAATTAAGGAAAACTATTTCTCATTCAATTAAGGACAACTATGCGACAGTTTTCCTTTCAAAGCCGAGTGCAAGGAGGAGTCTTAGTCAAGTTCGGTTTAAACAAGGCTTTTTAGCGGCGAAGACAAGTTCGAGTTGAACAAGGATTTTGAGGAGGCGCGTTCTTTAAATAGGGCAATATTTTCATCAGAAAAAATTGCGCACTTACATAGAGAGAAGATCAAAACACGATCAAGAGTTTGAGAGAGTTTTGAGATTTACTTGGGGAGTGTTGAGAGTTTGTGAGGAAAAAGTTGTAAGATTGTAGTTAAAGAGTTTTGATTACAATCAAGTGTGTGTAGGATTCTTCTAACAAGTTTGAGAAACTTGACGGACGGCAGAAGACTTAAACCTGAGGTTTTTTGTCTTGGGTAGCTAGGAATTAGAGTTTATAATTTCTTAGCTAGGAATTAGAGTTTATAATTCCTTAGATTAACTAGGTGTGTAATCTTTGTGTTGTTTGGAGTTGAGATAAAGAATACAAAATTGTGAACTAATTATTATTTTACAAAATTATTTACTAGAACTCACAAACAGTAAAGAACAAGTAGTTAGTACGTGTTCCTTTACAGAATAAAGGGGGTCATAATTCCAACCGTAGAGATTTGAGTTTTTCTGATTATCACCGGGACTATAGTGGCATTGTGCCATAGTATATTATAAATTGTCTATATACTTTTGATATGGTTGTTTTATTTCAAAAAATATTTTTTAATGGAAAGGAGTTGATTGTAATTTACTATTTTAATTTGGTTTTATGTTCAATGACTCTGGCAATATTTGTAACTAGAACGGTTATTCTAAGTCCAATATAGGACCCTTTATCTTGCCTAAAACTTTCAGAATTTTGGTCATGCAAAATGCCACATTTGTTTAACTGATTTTTTATGACAAAAGATGTGCATGCAACACATTTATGATGCACATATGAGGCACATAATGCACGTATGAAGCACATGATGCATGTGTAACGCACATTACAAATGCACATGATGCGCGAACATCACTAAGCTATTAGAAAGTGAATTCAATGCTTAAACATATGATTTATACTAAGCGCACGAGATTACATGAGTAGAAGTCTGATAAATGCTTAACTTTTTTATATGAGAACATCAGCTAATAGATTACTATACCCATGAAGTAGTGATTTCTAATTAGGAAAAATAATACAACAAGGCAAATATGTGATATATATGTATTTACGGTACACAATTATTCTTTTTGTTTTAGAAGATGATTTATTTAATTAAGTAGTTATAGTATTACCTAGTTCTGGTGTAGCACAACATGATGGTCTTGTGTTGGCCATTTAGAGTATTGTTACATATGATCTTTCTAACAAAAGTAGGTCCTAGGTTGTCTATCGTAAGGGCATCTGCCACACACAATGGAGGAACTTCAAAATAGTTTGGGGTTAAAGTTATTCAATCTTTAGCTCCTTCTTTTTCCAATGCATCCGTCACCCCATTTTCTTCTCTGCAGATGTGCTTAGGAGCTGGTGCCTCTAGTTTGTGCATTAAGAACCTACATTCAAAAACAATATTTTCATATGGCAGATAATTGGTGGTTAACATTTCAATTGCTTCTTTCAAGTTAGTGTTTATTTCAAGAGGGTGGAGCTTCCTATTATGATCTGTCAATTTTAGTAAGTATAGAATGGCTAAAAGTTCATCTTGGATTGAAGTCATATGTGCACAGATTTTGGTGAAGTCTACTATCAAACGACATGTGTGGTCCTTAATTACACATTTTATGCCTCCCCGCCCATCGACTTTGTTGGTTTCCCCATCAGTGTTGAGTTTGAAGGTGTTGTTCGGGGGCAGTATCCCTTTGACCTCGATTGTCGACTTGGAAGGTTTGGGGTTGCATCCATTGGAAATTAAAAGTTGGTATTCATTGACCCAATAAATGTTCTGTTTGGGGTTGCTTTTTGTTATCATTGAAAACGTTGTGATTCCTTCTTAACCAGATTCACCACTAACAGTAAGGGAGTAACACCTCTCGAGTAACATGTATGTTAAAGTCTTTCTTCCCCAGGTGTTCCCATACACCATTCCAATTTCACGTGTTGATTTGGGAAGAGTCAATGGTTACAATGGGATTGCTTTGATTGGAAAGTCTTGTCCATAATGTGATGGGCATAAGGAAAAGAAAGAAGTTGTGGTTGATGTCCTGAGTCTCATTCCCACATAACTTAAAAGTAGGATCAATGTTCAGGAATATGTGGATAAGATGAAGGCAAGTTGGCAGTCTGCCATGTTTTGATCTTGTTCAGAGTGTTGAGGTTCCAAATGCAGGTAAAGTTCTTGGTATCTTGGTGTTCTGGAGGGTGGTCTATGCTTCTAAGCATCTTGTAGGTTCTTCCGGTGGTGAAAAGGCCATTCTTAGTGCAGT
This sequence comes from Solanum paucissectum, assembly GCA_029582445.1. Classification (NCBI taxonomy): domain Eukaryota; kingdom Viridiplantae; phylum Streptophyta; class Magnoliopsida; order Solanales; family Solanaceae; genus Solanum; species Solanum paucissectum. The sequence continues at coordinate 10,424 of JAJONZ010014145.1, read as the reverse complement.
TCCAAATGAGCATTTCTTCCTTTTCTACCAGTTGTGGTATGTGACAATCCTCTATTTTGAAAATGATAGGTTCAGCGATGGTAACTGAAAGAAAATCAAGGTTCTAGTTCCTTCCACAAGGCGTCAGCTTTTGACTATTGTTCATGCTTCATGAGGGATCCTTGGATAAAGGTTCTAATATAATCATAGTTTGTTAACCTTTTTCCTCAAAGAAGTTGATTTGGTTTCCTTTTCGATCCACCTATCTACATTCCCTAATGCAAGAAACCCAGCCTTCCCTAAAATAGTTTCAAGGTCCCAAGGCGTGGCTATTCTTTGTCTTGTCGCTCTTGTTATGGAAATGCTTGTAGTATATGACTTTGGACCATAGGGACTAGTTGTTATGATACATTCTCCAAGATAGGCTAGCATGTAAAGCTCTTTTTTTTGTCACTGTCCTCCATCCCCAGTCCCCACCCCCCTCCCCCAGCTCTGGTCTTTGTGAGAGTGCTCCATTTGAGTAGATGCAACTTTTTTTTCTCTGAGGTTGTACCCAAGATAAAGTTCCTTTAGATTTTGTCAATTGCCTTGTTAGTGTTGGATGAAAGATGGATGTATTGCATGACATGTTTAGGGATATTTCTAACGGGAGCCTTACCAAGGACTGTGCGGCCATCATGTGGAGGAACTTAGTTTTCCAACCACTGAGCTTGGAATTCATGTTGTCTATTATGAACTGGAAGTCCACTTTGACAAGTCTTGAATGTAAAATGGGGAAGACAATGTATTTACATAAAAGGTTATTGGCTCTAATCCCCAAAAATGTGGAGAAGATGTCTCTATTCTCAATGGTGTTATTCTTGGAAACACTACTCTAGATTTAATGAGATTTAGCTTTTTGCCTGATTCTTTGTAGAATATTTTGAGAATGGACACGATGGTCCGGTAGATTTAGTGCTAGCATTAGAGAATAGCACTAGGTCATCTGCAAAGAAGAGGTGGGAGATATTGGGCCTTGACACAGAGTTGCTAAGGTTTCCAAGTTTTGTTTCTCACTATCTCCTCAGCGTATATGTACAGTCTATCCATACAGATAATGAAGATGTTGGAGGAGGGGGATTCTCCCTACCTAATGTCTCTAGAGGGCTTAAAGGTTTTGGTTCTGCACCTATTGACCAGAAAAAATATGGAGGAGCTGATAATGCAAGATATGATCAGGTCCCTCATTGTGGTTGAAAAGTTAAAAAAGAAAAGGGATCTTTTTATGAAGGACCACTCTAGTCTATCAAAAGCTTTCTCTAGGTCAATTTTGAGAATCATGTTTTCTTTGGCCCCTTTCATCTTTTTGAAGTGGGAAATGTGTTCTTGGACAATGATGACATTGTCGAAAGCCCTTATACCCTTGATAAAGCTAGCTTGGCAAGGATTAATGATGTGGGGATGGAAGAGCTTAATTCTCATTGAAATAATCTTGGTTACTGTTAACATTCCTACTTTATTCAAATAAGGAGAAACGTCGGGGTGACTCCAAAAATCATCAATTAATTCATTTTTAAAAGAATTTTAAGAAAAAAGAGAGTTTTAAAGGAGTCGCCACCTAATTTTAGGAAAAAACTAGGAAACCAATTAAATGATCCACGAAACCATTAGATTCTAGGTAAGGGTTCAGGTTATTCCGAAGGGAAGGTGTTAGGCATCCTTCGAAATCCACAATTGTGGGTCTCGACTGAATTCATTTTTTTCAAATTGAGGAGGAGATAAAACAATTATACAAGTATAGTAAACAAGTGATATACATAAGTAATTAAAAGAAACAATAATATAAGAAACGGCCTAAAGTTTGCCTATCGTAGACAATATACAAAATAATGGATAAATAATATAATTAGAACTTCATTTGAATAGCTTCAACGGGAAGCAACTCCGGGTACCTGTAAAGACACTTAGTAAAAGTGTTAGTAATAAATAAATATGAATAAAAATGAATAATTCAAATAATAACTTAAAAATAAAAACCCGTCTTATTAACATGAGAGGCCTTGGAAACCGACGGTAATTTCTTCATCGGCCTTTTTAAAATACAAAATATATGAACTTAAACTAAATTTCAGTCTTTTAACATTAGGGAGGGAGAGATTTTTTCATTGGTCAATCTTAACTTGTGTCTACTTAATATATAACAACAAAGAGTGAAAAATGACAAACAATTTTACGAAGAATGACCTATGATAAATAAAATACATTTACTAAATGCAAATTTCAATCCTTTGCAAAATAAATGGAAAATAAAAATAACAAAACCAACAGAGAAGTCAAAATGATAAATAAAAAAGAAGAATCATCCTAAAACAAAGCATTCAATAGCCAAGAAGAAATTAATAATCGTGCAAGATTAATATAAAGCATTCCATAAAATAAATAATAGCAACAACTAATAGGAAATAACCATATTAACCCAAATTGGGTATTAAGCCAACAACAAGAGTATTCAAGTATCAGTAATTAAATAAATAAAATAAAGTAAACATACAAGCAAATAATATAGACATCACTGAAAAAATCCATTATAGCAAAAAATATATATTGTAAATGAAGATGAACAACTAATAAATATAACAATCAAAACCCAACATGCTAAAAATAAGATAAAAACAAAGCCATTACCTCTTAAGCATTAAGCCAAAACCAGCTTATCGGAGAAGAAGGAGTTTAATGGAAAACAAACAAATTGGTGGTTGGTTTATACTTTTGCTGGCAGCGGTAGAGTCCGACTGAAATGGGAGCTCGTTGGATCACTGATTTCACTGGAAAATAGAGATCTAACACCTGCAAAACAAACAAAACTCATAGAGGGGAAAAGGGGAAGGAACTGATTTGTTGTTGTGAACGAGAAAGGGGAAAATGGGTTAGGGTTTTGCCAAAAAAATGGGAATGAAGATGGGGTTTTGTTTGTTGTTTCAATTGGCCATTTGGTGGTTGTTTGGTCGGTTTGGAGGTGGTTTTGGTCGATTTCAGCAGGGAAGGAGGTGGTTTCTAGTTATTTTTTGCCGAAAAAGAGAAAAATGAAATTGGGGGTTTTGGGGTTAGGCTTGTGGTGATTCTGTGTTCGTTCAGCCGGATTCTGGCGTGGTTTTGTTTGGTTGGAGTAAAAGAAAAGTGAAGGAGCTGGTTGTAGCAGCAGAAATAATGAAAAAAGAAGGGGTCTTCGGGTGGTGGCTCCGACAGTAAGCTGGCGGTGGTGAGGCCACAGAAAAAAAATTGGAATTTGTTCAATCTGAAATATAATTTTCACCCTAATCTAAAAAATCTCACCACCTCTTGACTTAACGAGCAAGCTATTCTTTAAATAGGGAATTGAAAACCACCAATAGTACAATACCACTATCTTAAAACCGTGGGCCAAAACCACTAGCTAATAAAATATTTGTGTATGAAATCTTATTCATATTCGAATGAATTTCTTGACTCTGCAAAATATCAAAATGAATATTAACAAATGTAACAAATCAAATGAATATTAAAAAATGTAATGAACATAACTAATGACATGTAAAAAATGCAATTTAACAGAAATAATGATTTAATCAAAATGAATAAATATTTGAACGTAGTCAACCGGCTGTGCCAAAAAATAATGTAATTAAAATTAACTGATAAAAAATCCTGAAATTTGACAAATAAGAATAAATATCGATAAATTTATTTAAAATTATATAAAAAAGTATTTTGAACTATTGAATAAATAGAACTTAAAAGTTATGAATTTTGAAAATGTTAGGCCAAATTGGGTGTCAACAACTGTCCCTTTCGTTGGATATGACTGATAAAGAAATCATGGACAAAGAAATTGACAAACCAGATTTTGGCCGAACACATGAGCTTCATATAAAGTATGGTCGGAATGTGGTGGAAGTTGATCCTGGACTTGCCTCCAAAAGATTACACGTTGTGTTGCATCCTTGTTGAAGTAATCCGCACATGTGGCTCAATTGATAATGCATCCTCTTGGATGTTCTCGAAACAACAAAGATAAAACTCATTAGTTGAGACAGAATAAAAGAAAAAGGTAGCATCTCTTACGATACGACGAATAAAGATGATCCATCGGTAGGATATAAATACATGTCCATCGATAGGATGAATGAAGATGATCCATCGGAAGGATGTGAATGTATGTACATCGGTTGGACGGATAAAAATGATCCATCGCTAGGACATATGTGAACACTTCCACTTCCGCTAATAGAATATAAATATCCTTCAATGTCAACCACCTCAGACTTCAACATGGAATAGATAGTATGCACATCCTTCACCTCCGAATAGATGCGACTGAAATGCAAATATCTTTCAACGTCAAGTCTCATCCGACTTAAACGCGGAGTAGATAGGGTGCACATCCTTCACAACCGAATATATGCGATTTTAATGCAACTATCTTTCAACACAAGTCTCCTCCGACTTGAACGTGAAATAGATAAGGTGCACATCCTTCACCTCCGAATAGATGTGACTTAAATGCAAATACCTTTCAACTCAAGTCTCCTCTGACTTGAACGCGGAATAGATAGGGTGCACATCCTTCACCTCTGAATAGATGCGACTTAAATGCAATTATCTTTCAACCCAAGTCTCCTCCGACTTGAACTCAGAATAGATAAGGTGCACATCCTTCACCTCCAAATAGGTGCGACTTAGATGCAATGACCTTCTCGGCGAATGAAAATGCAATGACCCTCTCGGAAAATGAAAAATGCAATGGCTCTCTCGGGAAATGAAAAATGCAATGGCCCTCTCGAGAAATGAAAAATACAATGGCCCTCTTAGCAAATGAAAAATGCAATGACCTCTTGGCAAATGAAAAATGCAATGACCCTCTTGGCAAATTAAAAATGCAATGGCCCTCTTGGCAAATGAAAAATGCAATGACCCTCTCGGGAAATGAAAAATACAATGATGAATGACTCGATGGTTGTCCATTGTAACGAGGTGGATGTCTTGTGATTGTCCAACTGTAACGAGGTGGATGGCTCGTGATTGTCCAACTGTAACGAGGTGGATGGCTCGATGATTGTCCAACTATAACGAAGTGGATGACTCGATTTTTGTCCAATCTTGACTTGTTGGAAATAACACATTTATTGCGAAATTCTGTCCCAGATTTTATTACATGGAGAAAAGAAAATCACACTGGGTATATGACTGAGCCGTTGTGGTGCCTACATATCCTGTTGAGCCATGAATCAGGTCAAATGTAGTTCCAATCCTGTACATGATGAATACTGCAAAGAATCTGAGATAAGATCGTCAGTATAAAATGTACAATATGAACATGATAAAATAAGAAAATAATATTCCCTATGATATTCAAAGCCTAAAGACAAAAGATATGTCACATTTTTTGGATGAGCAACCCAATAAAGTGAAATAGACGTCTCACACTGATAAAATTAGCCTAATGTCACATTTTACAGCGAACAAATTAAAAAAGAAATGCAATTTTTTTAAGGAAAGAATCTAAAAATATATATATATGTTTTGAAAAATATTAAAGGGTGGGTGCTTGCTCACCTCCTTTTTTTTTTATAGAATACAGAATGTAAAGAGATAGTCAAGTCTTGACTACAATTGTTACCATGATTTAGGATCGCATGTAAATCTCTCTTTTTTTCCTTTTTTTTTCTCTTTTCTAACTAAGATTGAATTCAAGGTAACTCCTACAGCTTCAAGTGGTATCTCAAACATACTTAAGGATTAACAAGATTTGTTCATTTTGCTTCAAACAAAGGTTTTGAATTGTACCAATCATCATGTTTCAAATGCCCTCACAACAAAGAAGAATCCTATTTTACACATATTTGAAGTGTTTGATTTGAGGACATTTTTCAAAGTGCACTCACACTCGCAAGAATGTTCAACGGATGCAACTGTGATACCATATGCTTGGCCCTTATGTAAGTCTCCACTAATGTGAGAACATTTGGAATGAGATCATGTAGGGCTTGTCATTGGTTTGTAACGTTGGCTTAGGGACGGGTAGGATATCTACTTAGAATAAGAGTGACTTAATTCCTCCTTGAGCGTCACATTGAATTCCTTTTGTTGGAGCTTTTCCTTGTTCTTTGTTTTCCCTTTATTTTGTTTCGACTTCTTTTGAGTCCCTATTTCTTGTAGATTTTCCTCTTTTCACCCCCTTTATTTTTTTTCCACTTCTTTTGCGTCCTTATTTCTTGGAGATTTTCCTTTGTTCATTCCTTTCTTTGAAGTTTCCTCCTCTTTTGTTGGAGTATTTTCCTTCTCATCTTTCATTGACCTTGTAGGGGTGTTTTTGTCTTTCCTTATTTCTTTCCATCTTCCTTCTTTTTTCTTTTTCTAGGAGTCATTTATTACTTCATTGACTTTGGGAGACTTTGTATCTTTTTCCTTTGGCAACTTCAAACATGGATCTTCTCTTATAATTTGCACACTCTTGGTGCACTCAAGAAGGTTGGGCCAAGAGAGGGATAGTGCATGTAAGTACTTAAATAGGTAATGTCTAAGATGTGGTTTTCCAAAGAAAAGGCTTCAAGCTCAAAGTGGAAAAACTAGGGAGTAATGTCATTTGGTAGACTTTGAAAGGCACAATCGGGTCAAAGAAGGCCTACAATCCTTTCCCAAACCAAACATAACACAAGATTTTACCTCGATAAACATTCAAGCCATGTTCTAGATCAACAGTGCGATGCAATTGAATTTGATCTAAAGGCTCACCACACAATGCACATGAAATCATGAGCTTGTTTTTATTCTTATATTGAATGCATGCAAGAGAATTTTCAAACATCACAAAAGTATAAATGATAGGTACCAAAAGAGTCTATAGTTTACCACAAAGTCAGTCCCCTCCATCATACCAAATATTTTGCATGCTCCTAACTATATAGGTCCCAACTGAGCTAAAGACATGACTATTACAATATATACACAATGTTTTTTTTGAAAGAATGAATACGAACCCAAGAAGGGTTGCCTACATATCTCACCGAGATGAGAATCAGGTTCGCGTAGTTCATGCAAATATGTCTTTGAAAATATGCACAAACTATTTTTTTTTTTTTGAATTTAAAAGAATGAATACCGAACCCAAGAAGGGCTGCCTACGTATCTCACTAAGATGAGAATCAGGTTCGCATAGTTCGTTCAGTTATGTCTTTGAAAATATGCACAAACTATATGATTTTTTTTTTGAATTTAAAAGAATGAATACCAAACCCAAGAAGGGCTGCCTACATATCTCACCAAGACGAGAATCAGGTTCGCATAGTTCGTTCAGATATGACATAAAATTATTCAAAAACTTAGATAAACTTAGAGTGAGAACTCGTAAGTATAGTGCAGCTGACTTCTTTAGTCAGAGAGTGTCTTCTGACGGTTTGCACCAATATGTTTTGCATCCTCTTAACTGTCGATCTTTGTACTGTTCGTTGAATGTGGTCTCCGAATTTCTACAGTAACCACTTGTTGTATTCTTTTTTTGGATGTCTCTTCAAACTGTGTATACTCTCAATTATTCACAAGAACTATACATTATTATCACCATCCCCGACTGTTGTCGGGAACGGTTTCCCTGCAACAATATGAGAAATGTGTGAAAGGAAGGCCAACATGCAAAATAAATAACGAAAAATAGATGAGTGTGATCTCATAGTCAAAGACTTCCCTGATTTGTATTTTTGACTTGATATTAATTTCTTGTGAAATACAAAGACTCCAATTTTGTGAGTCCCCTGTCCATTGTTGCACCGGACGAGCTAGAACATTCAAGCTTCCAAAAAATAACTCGAAAGGTAAAAGTGACTAGAAAATGACTTGATATTTATGTCTATGAAGCTCTTAAAAAACTTTGAAATAATGGACTATCATACAACATATTCACGTAAAACAAGTATATCACATAATACACAAACAATGAATGCATGTTATCTTATACAAATGTGCCTTGAGTGTTGACCCATCTCAGGAAACTACGCTAAATTCAAGGTTTTGGCTTCGCTCTAAACTAGCTGACTAAGAGTGGACTTTTAAAAGAGACATGGTTCCCCGAGTTGGACAAACTACGGGTTGATGTATAATAAACGATGTTTGATGACCACAAGCCAACTATCATTTATCACTTCGAAAGAATTCATAGGTGCTTTTTCTGAAGGGCATCCGTGGATTGCCATGTAACCGTCCTTTTCCTAATGCATTCTATTTACCATTTGACGAAACCATGCAATGACAATATACATACAATTAAATGAATAATTAATCAATAACAAGTACAATATACAAATAATCAACATAATCTACAAAATACAAGGTATAACACGATTAAAGAAAATGCTTCTCAAATTAAAAAAAATGAACTCATAATGGTTAGAACCTCTATATCCCCAGTGGAGTCACCATTCTGTTAACATCCCTACTTTATTCAAATAAGGAGAAACGTCGTGGTGACCCAAAAAATCATCAATTTATTTATTTTTAAAAGAATTTTAAGAAAAAAGAGAGTTTTAAAGGAGTCGTCACCTAATTTTAGGAAAAAAACTAGGAAACTAATTAAATGATCTACGAAACCATTAGATTCTAGGTAAGGGTTCAGGTTATTCCGAAGGGAAGGTGTTGGGCATCCTTTGAAATCCACAATTGTGGGTCTCGACTGAATTCATTTTTTTCAAATTGAGGAGGAGATAAGAACAAATATACAAGTATAGTAAACAAGTGATATACATAAGTAATAAAAAGAAACAATAATATAAGTAACGGCTTAAAGTTTGCCTATCGTTGACAATATACAAAATAATGGATAAATAATATAATTCAAACTTTATTTGAATAGCTTCAATGGGAAGCAACTCTGGGTACCTGTAAAGACACTTAGTAAAAGTGTTAGTAATAAATAAATATGAATAAAAATGAATAATTCAAATAATAACTTAAAAATAAAAACTCGTCTTATTAACATAAGAGGCCTTGGAAACCGACGGTAATTTCTTCATCGGTAATTTTAAAATACAAAATATATGAACTTAAACTAAATTTCAGTCTTTTAACATTGGGGAGGCCTCGAAACCGATGGAGAGATTTTTTCATTGGCCAATCTTAACTTGTGTCTACTTAATATATAACAACAAAGAGTGAAAAATGACAAACAACTTTACGAAGAATGACCTATGACAATATTAACAGTTAGGAACGGAAAAAAGAAAAGCAACAAAAAATAACATCACATTTCATAATAGCAAATACATTTACTAAATGCAAATTTCAATCCTTTGCAAAATAAATGGAAAATAAAAATAACAAAACCAACAGAGGAGTCAAAATGATAAATAAAAGAAGAATCATCGTAAAACAAAACAATCAATAGCCAAGAAGAAATCAATAATCGTGCAAGATTAATATAAAGTACTCCATAAAATAAATAATAGCAACAACTAATAGGAAATAACCATATTAACCCAAATTGGGTATTAAGAGAACAACAAGAGCCTTCAAGTATCAGTAATTGAATAAATAAAATAAATTAAAAATACAAGTAAATAATATAGACATCACTGGAAAAATCCATTATAGCAAACAATATATATTGTAAATGAAGATGAACAACTAATAAATATAACAATCAAAACCCAACATGCTAAAAATAAGATAAAGAAAACAAAGCCACTACATCTTAAGCATTAGGCCAAAACCAGTTTATCGTAGAAGAAGGAGTTTATCGGAAAACAAACAAATTGGTGGTTGGTTTATACTTTTGCTGGCAGCGGTGGAGTCTGACTGAAACGGGAGCTCGGTGGCTCACTGATTTCACCGGGAAATAGAGATCTTACACCTGCAAAACAAATAAAACTCGTAGAGAGGAAAATGGGAAGGGACTGATTTGTTGTTGGGAACGAGAAAGGGGAAAATGGGTTGGGGTTTTGCCAGAAAAAATGGGAATGAAGTTGGGGTTTTGCCAGAAAAAATGGGAATGAAGATGGGGTTTTGTTTGATGTTTCAATTGGCTATTTGGTGGTTGTTTGGTCGGTTTGGAGGTGATTTTGGTCGATTTCAGCAAGGAAGGAAGTGGTTTTCTGGTCGTTTTTCGCTGGAAAAAAGAAAAATGAATTAGGGGGTTATGGGGTCAGGCTTGTGATGATTCGGTGTTCGTTCAGCCGGATTCTGGTGTAGTTTTGTTTTGTTGGAGTAAAAGAAGAGTGAAGGAGCTGGTTGTAGCAGCAGAAATAATGAAAATGAGGGGGTCTTCGGGTGGTGGCTCCGACAGTAAGTTGGTTGTCACGCCCCGAGCTACCCCCGAGATGCGGACACGGGACCTAGGACCACAAGTGATCCCAAGCTAACCCTGTTGGCATGATCATGAGCATACTAAAGATAATAAACTGATGCGGAAGCTAAATCATAATTAAAATGAAAAGATGGGG
>JAJONZ010014144.1:0-23060 GCA_029582445.1 Solanum paucissectum | reverse complement strand
TATTAGTTAAATATTAATTTATTAAAAATATTAGTTAAATATTAATTTATTAAAAATATTAGTTAAATATTAATTTATTAAAAATATTAGTTAAATATTAATTTATTAAAAATATTAGTTAAATATTAATTTATTAAAAATTAAATTTGCCAGCCCTAATTAAATTCTTCACAAACGTATGTTTGCTGCTCAACCTCCCTCGATCACTGTAACAGTCGTATAGTTGCCCTCTATTAACAGCCCTCCCTTCTCCAACTCTCAAGTTCCATTACTTTAATTATCCGCTCTTCCAAAACCTTTTCAGATACTGCACTCATCTATATAAATGTCTCCAACAACCATGTTTCATATGGATGGTAATTGTCATCAGTAGCTTCTGCCAAGTCTTCATCCATACGCTTCAACAATGTCACGTTGAAGTACTTTGCCCACATATATCCTTTTCCCTGCTCAACTGAGTGCTGCTCTTCCACCGCAACTGAGTGAGGATTAATGTAAACCATCTGCCGTGCACTGTGATACGCCCAGACAATATTTACCAACAGTTCCAAAGCACGACAGTAACAGTGCTGCTTCTGGTGGTCACAAACAATCAAAACATAAGAACTTATCCTTCTAGCCTGCATTACTTTGAAGTTTAGCGATAGCGTACGCTATTGCAGGTAACAATTTTTCAGCGTCATATACTTGAGAAACAGAAACGGCTGCATGAATACTCAATTAAAGTATTGGTTGCACTTGTCAATCGTTTCTTAGAGGCTCGACCAAAGGTGTAGCGTAGTGATCAATGAAGTGGGATAAAGTCAAGGAACACCAAAATTCCTAGCAGAGTCAGAAAGAGCAAGTCATAATATACATGGCATGTTCTCTTCGAGTTTGGCAAAAATCCTAATTGAAGAAGAAAATGATCAGATTATTTTAGCACAACAATTCTATACCTTACATTAAGAAAGTTTTACCCTGTCTGTGTGCAATCAAAGGGTAGAGGTTGCGGGTTTCGCTTGTAGTTATAAAAAAAATATAAGACACTACAATGATTGTGGAAGATGGTATTCAAAGAACACAAAATCCCGTAATTCATTTTTTGTATTTTTCTTGGTGAACTTAAGATTTACTAATTGGGGTATGTTTAGGATTGTTTTTTTTTTTAATTAATCCAGCAAGAATGATAAGCCAGCTACTGATGTTGAAACTTGTAGAATTGTAGTAGGAATAACTACCAAAAGATACCATTTTACTTATTTCAACTCTTAGGCATGCAGTGAGGCCTGTAGCACATTATGAATGGGGCGGCAACAATATAACTACTAGGAGAAAGGGACTAGAGACTAATGTAACCTATTTTAGAGCAAACAAATTAAACAATTCTACACTGCCGGCTGTTGGCTACAACACCTATAAACATCACCAACAATAATTTAAAAAAATAGAAACATACAGAATTCCAGACAGATAATATTTTAACACAACAAATCTATACCTTACATTAAGAAATACATAATCTTGAAATGTCTAATTAAATAATTAAACTACTATTAGCTATACTGCTGTTGATATATGCTGTAGTAGAACATATAGCATTTGCGTCCAGTTAAGCTGTTACAAAATAAAGCTATTGCCATAACATGTCAAAAGATTGTCCGCCAAAGACTTTACCGTTTTGAGGTCGATACGTTTGCAATACTTGCGTTATAATAATTTGTTACATTTTTATTGATTTAGTTCTGTTTGAAATTACATTTACTATCTCTTCATGTACTAATACTTTTAACAGCTTTCTTGCTTTCGGCAACACCAAAATTACATTGCTTCAAATCTCAGGTTTATAAGACACAGACACAACTATGCAAACATAATGGATTCTTCATCGACTCATACTCCTCAATGCGTTAATGTCATATTAATAATAATTCTTTGAGTACCTCAATCCTCTCACATAGATAGTGACATTAAACCCAACATTGTACACACTAAAAACATGAGCAAAAAAAAAGAAGACAGACACTCCATGCTTTATTCTATTGTCTCTTTTATTGTTTCGATTTACTGTTTAAGTTTCTTGTTTCTTGATATTGTATTGCATTCTAATGTAATATTATTATTATTCATAATTTACAGTACTTTCATGCTTCAGTTATGATGTTTCATATTAACTTCATGTTGTCGTTCCTACTTATTATTAAATGCATAAATTAAATCTTTTTCCCTATACGAGATCAATAATAGCTCATACACTCATCAGAAGACTAATTAACACAATGTACACTTCTACTAGATCAATAATAATGCACCCACTCATGACAAGACTGCTTTACAAATGTCTCTCCAGAGAGAATGACACAACTTAACATGGCTCATACGTGCAGCGCACGTGTTCATGACTAGTGTTTTTAAGAAAGGTAGAAGAACCTCTTTAATGAGTAAATTAATATTGGAATTCTATCAATTAATAGGTATAAAATAGTTAACTCACTACATTAATTATTATTTTCTTAATAGATGTGTCAAAAATGGACAAGTAAATAAGGATGGAGGGAGTATGAATTAACACAAAGAGCAAATATGGGACCATGATCACGTTAAGTGCAATAATTTAGCTTAAGGATTTTGAACAATAGGTGCACATGACCAGTTTCAACATTCATGATTTTGGATTTTTTGGATCACATATAATAGTTAACTTGAAAGGTAAAAAGACGAGTATTCAGTGTATATTTTAATAATAATGACTACTTTTAATTAGTATAGACTGGGAGTTAGTTTTAATTGAGTTATTATTTAACAAGTGTTCTTTTGTTAGTAATTTGTATTTAACCAATATTTTAAAAAAGTATTTTTAAGTGTTAGAGATTTTTAAAAAAAAACTAAGGTACGTTATTTTTATAGCCATGTTACACTTGCTGCACTTTTTGTGCAAATCTTGATCTGAGTATAAGTAGAGTATGAGAGCTTGGTTGACCTGCAACATTTGGACTTCACTTTTCTATCTATTTTCCCTTCAGACTATATATGTATTTGATATTTTTCATATTCGTGTTTATGCATGCTTTCTAAGAAATGTGCACATTTTATGACTTGTAATTGCTTTTAAATGTTTACTTCATGTTTATTTAATAAGCTAAACCTTCGATTGATATGCCTACGAGGATACAAGGTTAGTAGGGGTAGAATGTTGTCTTATCTGCGAGAGTTTAGGCTTGTTACTAACCTGTCGTAGTACATCTAGTCGTACACTTGTAGCTAGTTCTTGCTTTGGTGTCTATCGTCTTATGTTGTTAATTTGGTTTTGATTAATACTGTACTGTTTTTTGCTTCTTTTGTCGACTGTACATTGCTTTTCTTATTTCGCTGCTATGTGTTTCTGCATCGTATTCTTTTACTATTACTTGGGTTTGACACACTTGAACCAAGGGTCTTTCGAAAACAGTCTCACTTCCTGCACAAAGTAGTGGTAAGACCTGCGTCACTCTACCTTTCCAGACCCACATAATGAGATTTCACTAAATATGTTACTATTGTTGAGCTTGGCCAAATAGGCTAACTTATACGTAGTAGAGTAATTATTTTCAACTTTCCATGGTTATTTTGGAGTGTGACACAACCCAAGTAATAAATTAAGTAAATTGTGTTAAAAAAAAATTGAATCCCTATGAAATGTGTAGTCCAAAACCATGTCTATATATATAACGTAAATGATGCTAAAATTGGGAGCATTATTAGGCGCCATCAATGTTTAAAGTAGGAAATTACCACCCAACATGGCAAAATATTAGATCTTTAAAAATCTAATATAAAGACTAAAGAATATTATAGAATGTAGCATGAAAATATCAAAAAGAATATTATAGCATGTAGCATGAAAATATCAAGACACAAAACTTAACAAGTGTGAACATTTAATTTTTATTTGGACAGGTAATGTCAAATTGCAAAAGATTTGGGCAACTCTTTTTCCTAGGCTAGTAAGAATGTAAGATAGAGTGCATACCATATTTAAGAAATTTGCAATCGTATTTACATAAGTGAATTTATTTGTTAAAAAAAATCTTATTGAGAGCGTGTCCAAGCTTTATGCAAATCAAAATCGGATTAGTTGGGTCAGTAGGGGATATCAAACACATAGTGATAAACCATTAAAATCATATAATGAATTAAGTGTGTGAACATTTGTTTTTTCTAGTTTCATATCGAACTATCATATGTGTGAATTACTATCTGAATTATCATCAAATATTTTTGGAAACACACCAAAACTATCCGTTATTTACTTTTCCTATATGAACTATCATCATTGTTCAAGTAGGAAAAGTGAACAATTGATAGTTGACTTGTGTCTTGATAAATATTTGATGATAGTTCAGGTAGAAAACTCACAAACCTAATAGTTCAGGTACAAAAAAAAATACCGGAATAATTTAAATATATTTTTGATACGATCACTCTTTAGAATACACTCTTTAGAATATGATAGAAGTTGACAAAGACAAGTTATAGAATCCAACAAGGCATGATTCAAAAAGGGAATAAAAGTAGGATGTAAAACACAACTTTTGTATTTATAGATTCAAAATTTCAAACAATAACAGGAAAATTTGGAGTGTAACTGGAATTTTTGTTTAAATGGACAATTAGTGATTGCATCCCTTTATTATCAGTGGAGGATGATTATCATCTGAACAACTTCTTCTTGTAATAGTGTGTTAATCTGAAATTGCTTTAAAATAAAGTAGGGATTTGGAATAGCAAATATTTGGCATGTGAAATAAGTGATCCACCGAAAAAACAAGAGTCTATTATGAAATCGTCACATCTCTATATTGTTGAATTACTTTTAAAAAAAAATTTAAAAAAAAGGCGGATAATTAAAAGTAAACTTTATGAAATATTGCTTCACTCCTTTTAATTTTGTAGAAACTTTTACATACCTTGCTTTTGGAATGATTCAAACTATCCTTTTTTTTTTAAAAAATGGACTTCATCATTTTAAACAAAGGCTAATTCAAAATTTAAGGTTATTAACATCAAACATATGTATTTCTAAACTTATGAGTTCAGATCTACTATTCCCACTTATTTTCCCTTTTCTTAAAAGAAAAAGAAGCCGAAGACATAGAACATCATAAGAGAAAGTGAGCTACTTAAATTTGGCTCACATACCATGTGAAAAAATTTAACATCTCAATCTAATACTTTCAGAAATTATGACTAAAAAAAATAATCACTCCGGTGCACTAAAGTTCCCGTTATGCACAAGGTTCGGGACAGGAGGGCCTAATTGTACATAGTGTTTACCCTTGCATTTCTCCTAGAGGTTATTTCCAAAGTTTTTACCCTTGACCTCCTGATCACATAACAACAACTTTAGAATTATAATGTACTTTTAACCAATACTCAGCCATTTAATATACAAATATTTGAACCAACTATAAAATCAACATTATACCAAAAATTATTATAATATATACTTTTAAATAGACCAATATATATGAAACAATTTTAACATTTAATTATTTTCCCCAAAAAAATCAATTGTTTTATGTTTCAATTATATACGGTCTTATACCATAATACTATCAACAATCTACCAATCAAACTAATGAATAACTAGACCAATATATATGAAAAGATTATTGGTGTAGGTAAAAAATTCATTCGTAATAAAATTAAATTACAAAGTATTGTATCTATGGTATTGTTTTACAAAGCAACATCAACATATCAAACAATTATACCAAAATACATATAGAAATTATAATTTTACACCACAAAAACATATTCAATTGAAATCTTTTTTTCCGGAATCTTAATTACGCTGTCGTAATTGGTGTTTGCATCATGAATAACTCCTTCGATTTTGATATCCACATACCTTCCTGCGATATATTTCAACAGAACGTTAAAAAATATATTAAACACAAGTTTTAACAATCAAATTTGAAATAGATAGTTAAGGTTTTTATATCACCAATAAAACTCATATATGAAATGGTGTATATTATGATTAAACTATGGTATTCAGTTCAATATAATCAATAATATATGACCTACACCAAGATATACACCATAAATTTACCCAAAAAATACCAAATTTATTGTATAATGAATTTAATTAAATAACGGTATACATTATGATTAAACATGGATGTACAGTACACTATGATACAAAATACATAATTTAAATCAAAATATACATCATAATCTAACCAAGAATTTACCAATTGTTTTGTATAATCAAATTAATTAAAAATAGTGTACTAATATTGTCTAGTGCTGATTTGCATATCAATATTATTCATAAACAGTGGTAAATATAGGGAAAATGCATAAGTACCCCCAGCCTATGCCCAAAATCTCTGAGACACACCTAACCTTTACTAAGGTCCTATTACCCCCCTCCCCCGAACTTATTTTATATATAATTGTTTACACCTTTACAGCCTACGTGGCACTATCTTGTGGGTCCAGCGCGTGTTGACAATTTTTTCAAGGATAGTGCCACATAGGCCGAAAAGGGGTAGAAAATTATATATAAAATAAGTTGGGGGTAATAGGACCTTAGTAAAGGTTAGGTGTGTCTCAGGAATTTTTGCATAGGTTGTGGGGGTACTTATGCATTTTCCCATAAATATATACAATTAATTTATAATGAATTGTAACTTTTATATTGGTTATATCTGAAATCTTACGATGCATAATATCATAATCTACAAACAATACTAAATGTTCAATTTTAACAACTTCAACAATTAAAAAATGAGCCTACAATTTAAATCTATACAAAAAAGAACAAATAATTTGCAATTAACTCCCGTAGGAACCCCAATATCATAGCAATTATCAATTTTCGATCAGATCCTCACAAAAAAAGTTCAAAATAGACAATTGCTCGAAACAATTCATAAGGAAAATGGTCAGAAATTACATAAACAAAAGAGAGAAAGAGTACCAACAAAAAAACATTAAAACAATCAAATACAATACTAATATTTCCAAATTACAAGATAAAAATCACGGAAAAAAAACCAAATCTGTTAAATACATAAGGTAAAAGAATCACCAATTCAGTAGTGATTTATCACACATACCTGATGCGTCCCATCGTTCGTTGTGTTGAATTAGAATTGAAACACTTTTGGTATCGATAATTGAGCAATCTTTCAGAATAGAAGAGGTAGAGAGTTTTTTTTTGGTTAAAAAACTTTTTTTTATGAGAGATAATGTATAACCTGTCTGAGTATTATGGAAGGTAAAAGATTTGGAGAAAATCGTGGGTCTTTATTTCACCATTCCCGTTTCATTTTTTTAATTTATTATTATTTTCTATATATATTTGAAAAAAAACTATTGCTATGTTGGTGAAAATTAAAACTTTTGTTATATAGTGATTTCGAGGCTGAAACTTGAAGCAAACCTTCTGATTGTTCTTGGGAAACTAGCGCCTCTTTCTTCTCTTTTTGCTCTAAGTTTTTGTGATTTTGGAGAATAAGGGTTTTTGGTAGGTTATGACTAAATTTCAGACTTAAACTGAGTAAAACGACGTAGTTTAGGTGCAAAACGACGTAGCTTAAATGTCCAGTGCATAGGGAAAAAGACAAAAATGACCCTAACTTAAAAGCTAACGGAGGCCAACCGCAGAGCCACTAACGGATCGTCAAAAGGACCACGGCCCATCAAGTGGGTCGTGGTAGCTGGCCAGTGTCTACTGGTTCTGGGCACCCCCATCGACGGTCCACTTCACGAACCGTGTGAAGGACCACGGACCGTGAAGGCCACCGTGGTTCTTCACTTGGGGCTAGGGGCTGCTAGCTCAAGACGATGGACCCATCCACGACCCGTCATCGAGACCACGGCCCATGGTGGGCTCCGTGGATTGACGCCTGAGCTTGGTTGGTTCTGTCTGGCTTCCACGAGCCTTTCCACGGCTCGTGTGGTGGTCCACAGCCCGTGAAGGGCCCTGTGGTCCACCACTGCCAGGTGGGTGTGTGCCACAAGAAGGTCAACAGACCGTGGTTCCTCTCACGGTCCGTGAACCCTGCCGTGGTTCACCAAATTTTCCTGTAGCCCAGGTCTTATAGGTCTGAGGTGTTACAAGACCTATAAAACCATACTTCACTCCAAAATTCTTTTTTCTTCCTTTTCCAAATTTCGAGGTTTTAAACCAACCTTGTTCAAAAATATAATTTACTCTCAATAATTTAAAGTAAGATTTATAGCAAAATTATGAGATGCGATGCAAAGAAGACAATTATGCCTCTAAATGTTGAAACCAAGAATTCAGTTACACATCTAGGTTGAGACCAATAAAAATTTAACAATAAAATATGCGAGCAAACCCTTGGTATGTAACAATTTATCCAAAAATAATTTAAGAGAGTATAACTTAATAAAAGAGACCGTGCTAGAACCACGAGAATCCAAGGGTCCCTCATACCTTCCCCTTGGTCAACATAATTCCTTACCGATTTTTTATTTTCGCAGATCAAAATTAAAGAGTCATTTTCATTTGATTATTGATTAAAAAGGGTGACTTGAAACACCATAACTCAATTTCAAGTGGCGACTCCTAACATTATAAAATAGTCCCTTTTCAATATCGTCACTTAAATTGAAAAAAACCTCGTTCCAAAAAAGGGTGTGACAATGTCAAATATACAATTTTACCTTATATTTAGAAATTTAGAATAATATACAAAGATACAGTCATCTTTAAACTAACAAACGTAATAAATGTTTTCAAGGTGAGATTCAATTGATAGTTGTTAATAGAATGACTGTTCAACCCATTCATACTGAATATAATTTTTTTGATTTGAAGAGTTCATTTCACAACCTGGGGTTAGTGATAAGATGAGAGTAATTCTAATTGATTGGTTTATTCAAATTCACCACAAGTTTGAACTTAATTGAGAAACACTTCACATTACAAATAATATATTTTATCATGAGAGACTACATCAATCAAGAAGGAAATTGTAGTCGGTGAGCATTAGTGTAGTGCACATAACCTTCAAATATAAAAAAATTTGGCATATTGAGGTATATTTAAAAGAGCTTACATGTTACGATCCAAAAATAGGCATGATGTCACTCGTCTTATCCCACCAAGACAAGTCAGCCTAAAACTCAAATATAACGATAAGTGTGGAAGTAAAATAAGAATGACATGTGTAACAATAAATGATAACACGGATAACAAAATCAATTTAATTAAACCCCCAAAACTTGATTGTTACGTTTACAAGCCTCTAATGCATTACAATAGATTTGAAAAAATACAAGTCTCAAATGATGTTGTCTCTAAATTAGAATAAGATCATATAATGGAGTAAGAAGGTCCGTTGATATGACAAACAACTACCGCACAAATCTCCACAAGAAGCCTCAGACAAGAAGAAAGAGTATCATGAAGATCTGGGCTCGTAACCTACACAATTGTAGAAGCAAGGGGTGAGTACCAAATCATACGGTACTCAACAAGCAACCTTCTAAACACAAGTCTAAGGGAATATAATACGAGTACTCCTACCACCCCAACCGAACCTCCACAACTACAACCGGCATAAAACTAGCTCAAGCTAGCAGTTCACAATTTACATAGCACATAGCTCAATAACAACACTCCAACAATTAGAGATCAACAACACACGAGATCAAGTTCACCAATCACAAGTTCCTTTGAAAGTCACTCACAAGTTCACAAATGATAAAGATATGCAATGCCAAGTATGGTGATGCATGTCTGACCTAGTGATACACACCCGTTATCTCTCAGTCCGGGACCTATGGGGGACATATTTGTCCATGCATCCATCGACATGACTCTCAATAATAGAATCCATCATGGCGTACAACACGTTCCTAAAATCATAATATCTATCGCGGCATGCGACACATCTCTCGAAATATAATATCCGTCGTTGTGCGACACGTCCCTCGAAATGGTACATCCTCTTAAATTTCTTATCTTTCCTTAATTCATATAACACTTGTCACAACCATGTCTCAGAACCAATGCAAATGACATGTTCACAAATAATGAGAAGATGACCATTTTCATATCAATACACAATTCACAACAACACAATCGTGATACAACATCAACAATGAATCAATAAACCTTTCATATCATTCTCAATGCATCACACATCAATATACAATCGAGTTACATTTTATTAACCCCTTTTCCTCATTAGGATCATTCAATATGAACAAGTCAACTAATCACCAAGTCCCATTACTCCCCCAACACATACCACAAGGAAATATATGATTCTATACACTCAACGAGAAATCAGCTTGCCTCAATTAATCGAACAATCACTTCGGGACTCGAGCCTTTCCCTTTGGTTGGGCTCCCAAATCAATGCAATGTATCCAAATAAATAACCACAATAAGAGAAAATACATAGAGTGACACCTGAAGTTGTTCCGAATTTATAAAAAGACACCTTAACTATACAAGCGTCCTATTACCCCCTAAACAATCTTAAACTAATTAATATTATTACATAATTTTTTGTCCACCTGGCATAGAAAGTATATGCACTCTTCTAAAAAACGTGAGCAACCTAAAATAATGAATATAAGTTATTTTTACAAGTATTTTGTTATAAAATATAATTTCTTTTTTAAAAAAAATTATTTTTACTTTTTTTTCCTTATTATTTTATCTCTTTCTTTCTTCTTTCTTCTTCAAAAATTCATTGGCATCTCCATTAAAACTCCTCACTTTCAATGCAACACTTTTTACCACAATTTCATCCTTCTTTTACTACTACTAGTAAACTTGATCGCACTTCGAGTGATTATAAATTACCTCTTTAAATTTATAAAATACAGCTTAAAAATACTGCGTGCTAATATTTTTTTTACCAATAGTCATAATTCAATTTATTATTAGTACTTCTATTTTACGGTTTTTTTGTAATTTTAAATAATGTAATATTTACTTTTATAAAGATATTTCTTACATCGATGAAACTAATCTCTTATTTTTATTAAGAATAATTTGATTTTGTAGGGTTGAACTTTCTAGTGCACAGGTATATATATACATAAGTTTTTCATATATATATATATATATATATATATATATAATTTGTCTATAAATTTAATCGAGAAAGAAAAAGTAATTAAAAGAAACTATAACAAGATAATCACAAGTAGTTATTTTAGTAGATGGAGCTTAAATGAATTGTATATTTTTATTATTTAGAGTTTTTTTAAAATGAAAAGAATAATTTGTTTTAAAAAATTCATATTATGAGGTTGATACATTATTTTTAAATTTAATATAGTTTAAATATATGTATTTGGGGAAAAAACTGCTTTCATCAAACGGTCTTTCTTCAATTTCATTTTGTTTTTGATATTTTATTCTTTCATTGTCCCATTAACTAAATAAATATTTTTATTGGTAATTTTATCTGTATCCTCTAGGCTCTAGTATAGTATTTGTTTTGTATTTTTCATTATTTTATTCTCTTTATTTTACTTACTAATAATTCTTGATAGTAAAAAAAAAATGGATCTTGCTTAGAACCTTAATAGAGCGTATTAAGGTTAATATATAGGGTAATAAAAACTCTACTTGAAATATGAAGTAAAAAGAATAATCTTGAGTAGGGGTCTCACGAAATAAAATTATAAATTTATATAAACAGAAATGGAGAAATCTTTAAAGAAAGCATAAATAGTTTTTTATACCATAAAAAAACACCACAAAAATAGAGTGTATTTCAATATTGAATATATATTCCTTTTAAACTATCAATAGTATTGTTTAAGGTTTGGTTAGTAGTTAGTATATTTCCGGCAAAGTTACTATATATAGAAGTTACATGGAGAGAATACACAAGACACACATCTTCTTAAGATCTTAAAAATCATAAGAAATAGACGAAAATAGAAATACAGAATCAGTGCACATATTTTTGCACATAATTTTGAACGCTTGTCCGATACCTCTTTTGACAAGTTAATCAACATTCAAGAGTCTAACAAACTAATCAACGTTCAAGAGTCTTCTTCATCGAGTTATGCCAAGAGCCTTCTTCATCGAGTTATGCTAAATCGTGAATTTGATTCTATTAAAATACCAATATAAAGAACAATGAAATAAAAAAGAACAACATTGAGTTGGAGTCATGAAAAAAAAATATAAAGGAAAAAAATGGAATATCATAAAGTATCTTAAAATTGTAATTAAATAATTGGGGGTTATGAAATGAAAACTTAAAAATGATGGAATTAATAATATTTAAGAATAGAAGCTTAATAAGTATGAGTTTTGAATATGAAACTTTAAAAATAGACAATGGAAAAAAATACAAATAAAGGAGATAAAAATATATCTTTGTATCGTATAATTTTAATTGATTGATTTTAAGAGACTAGACGGAGATTGTAAAGGAGTTGGGTAAATGTGTCAATGTACCTTAGTGAAGATTGTATTCATAGTTGTTATAATTAAGCATTATTGTTAGTTAGTTACACGTCACATCACAGAGTTAGTTACAACTAATTACAATTAGCTTCATAGTTAGTTAGGATCAGTTACAATTAGTCATTCACATACTTGTCTATATACATGTATTGCATACTGAGTTTCTTATCAATGAAGTAACCATTTCTCTTCTCTCTGTAAACTCTCTTCTCTCTGCACATTCATTCTTCATGTTAGATTCATAAGCTTAATATGGTATCAGAGCAGGGATCGAGAGATAGCTTTTGTTTACAGCATCAAATTTGAGTTATTTAGTTCAGATTAGTTCAGATTTGAGCTCCAAATTTCATCTTCAATGGCTCCTGATGTAGCTGAGACGACTCAATTGGGGAATCCTCTGGTCACTGCAATCATTGATCACTTACATCCTCTGTATTTGTATCCGTCAGATGCACCGGGATCGCTTATGCTTATCGGAACTGACAACTATACTCTGTGGAGCAAAGCTATGCAATTAGCCATACTTGGGAAGAACAAAATTGGGTTTATCAATGGCGCTGTCAAGCGTGATCAATTTCCAGGAAACTTGAGTCAGTTATGGGATCGATGCAATGCAATTGTGGTATCGTGGATCTTATGCAATGTAAGTAAAGATCTACATAGTGGTGTACTGTTCTGTTCAGATGCTTACTTGATTTGGAAAGATCTGAAGGAGAGGTTCAACAAAATTACCAGTTCTCACATTTTTCAGTTACATAAGGAGATATTCACTCTTGTTCAAGGTGTTTCTTCTATTTCTGTATACTATTCCAAACTGAAGGATTTATGGGATGAATATGATTCCATAATGCCTCCATATTCTTGCAATTGTCCTAAGTCTAGGGATCTTTTTGAGCACCTACAGTTTCAGAGGATGTTACAGTTCTTAATGAGACTTAATGATAATTATAGTCAAGCTAGGAGTCAAATATTGTTAATGCCTAAACTTCCTACTGTTAATCAGGCTTATGCCATGATTAATCAAGATGAGAGTAAAAAATTGGTAGCTGGATCTAGTAGGGTACTTCCTGAGAGTTTTTTCCCTACAACAATGTTTATTGCCAGGCCTGGAATTCAGAAACCAAAGAAGGCCTATAATCCAAATGCTTTTTGTGATTTTTGTCATATGAAAGGTCATCTGAAAGTCGACTGTCTTAAGCTGCTAAAATGTGATTTCTGTAACAAGACTGGACATTTCAAAGTAGATTGTTATAGGCTCATTGGTTATCCTCCTCACTACAAAGGTAAGAGAGATGGAATTGTAGCTGGTAATTCAACATATGATTCTGGACTTGTACAGTCACAGGACCATGGACCTCCTCCTTATCAAGCATGTTATTTACCACCTCAAGCCTCTTTTCAGCACTTTCAGCAGTATCAATATCCCTCCCAACCTATGGTGCCTATGTTTACACCTGTGCAACATCAACAATTGCTCAAAATGCTGGATCAAACCACCATTCATGACTCTCATGGTACTGCAAATATGGCAGGTAACCTCTCTCTGCATCAAGGTAATACTATGAAATGGATTATTGATACTGGTGCATCTCATCACATGATTGGTGATTCTCATTTCTTAAACCATAAAGGGTCATTAGACAATGCAGGTCATGTTCAACTACCTACTGGTGACTCAACCAAAGTGACACACAGTGGAGATTGTCACATTGGTGGAGACATTAGAGATTGTCACATTGGTGGAGGTGATGTTCTCAGAAAAGTACTGTGTATGCCTGATTTTCAGTTTAACCTTATGTTAGTCTCTCAGGTGACTAAGGATTTAAATTGTTATGTTACCTTTTATCCACAATATTGTGTTTTTCAGGACCTCTTGTCTGGAAGGTGAGGGTGACTGGTAAGGAAGAAAATGGCCTTTATACCATCTGTTCACAGACACAAGAGGAGGACAAGATACCACAGAGGTGTTTGGATGTAGCTCAGACTGCTGATCCTGCTATTTGGCACAAGAGGTTGTGTCATGTTCCTATGAGTGTACTTAGGAGAATTCCTATTTTTCAGAAACTAGGCAATAAGTTCTGTTTACCAACATATGAAGTCTGTCCACTTGCTAGACAAACCAGGTTGCCATTTCCACTTAGTATTAGCAAATCTACATGTATTTTTCAACTGTTACACATGGATGTTTAGGGCCCTTATAAAATAGAAACTTTTGATGGAATGATATATTTTTTGACTATTGTGGATGATTATTCAAGGTGGACTTGAACTTTTCTTATGAGACTAAAATCTGATGTGATTACTATACTCAAGAATTTCTTTACTGAAATTGAGAACCAGTTTGATACAAAAATTAAAAGAGTAAGATCTGACAATGGTGCTGAATTCTTTAATAATAATTGCAATGCTTTCTTTCAACTTCATGGTGTCATTCATGAGAGTTCTTGTCCTTACACACATCAACAAAATGGTGTGGTAGAAAGGAGGCATAGACATATTCTTGAAACTGCAAGGGCAATCAAATTCCAAGCAAGCTTCCCTGATAGATTTTGGGGCCTATGCATTGAGTCTGTTGTATATGTTTTGAATAGAATCCCTTCGACTGTGTTGGCTGGTGTTTCTCCCTATGAGAGATTTTATGGTAAACCACCTTCTTTTGGTCATATGAGAATCATAGGGTGTTTATGTTTTGCCACAATTCTCCCCAAGCATGAC
This sequence comes from Solanum paucissectum, assembly GCA_029582445.1. Taxonomy (NCBI): domain Eukaryota; kingdom Viridiplantae; phylum Streptophyta; class Magnoliopsida; order Solanales; family Solanaceae; genus Solanum; species Solanum paucissectum. The sequence continues at coordinate 7,900 of JAJONZ010014144.1, read as the reverse complement.
AAATTCAGTCTAAGAGCTGTGAAGGCTGTTTTGGTAGGATATGGTGCAATCCAAAAGGGCTATAAATTGTATGATTTGGAAAATAGGACCTTTTTTATCAGTAGAGATGTCATGTTCAAGGAAAAGGTTTTTCCTTTTCAAGTAAGCATAGCTGCTCAGCACAGTTCCAATTCCAACCTGTTTGCTTTTGAAGATTTAGTTGCTCTTCCTGATGCTCCTATTGTAGTTCCTTCCAATGGTATTGTTCCTGCACTTAGTTCTGGGGAAGCTTCTTCAGACACTCATTATTTATCAGTAGATACTGCAGTTCCTACTATAAGGAGGTCCACTAGAGGTGTCAAGCCTCCTATCTAGCATAAGGATTATGTGACCACAACTAGTTCCACTAGATGTTTATATCCTATTGCTTCTATTGTCAACTACACAGGCTTATCCCCTAAATATCAGAGTTTTGTGTCCAAGTTTTCCATTGAATCAGAACCTCCCAATTACTCTTCTGCTGCTAAGGATGCAAGATGGGTTGAGGCCATGCAATGTGAAATTCAAGCTTTAGAGGATAACAAGACTTGGGAGTTAGTGGAGTTACCAAAAGGGAAGAAGGCCATTGGATGTAGATGGGTGTACAAAATCAAATACAATGCAGATGACACAGTGGAAAGGTTCAAGGCAAGGTTGGTAGCAAAACGATACAGTCAACAAGAGGGTTTTGATTACTAGGAGACCTTTTCTCCTGTGGTCAAAATGGCTACTGTTAGGGTTGTTATCTCTATTGCAGCTATTCAGCATTGGAACATTCATCATATGGATGTTTACAATGCTTTTTTACAGGGAGATCTATTTGAGGAGGTGTACATGAGTCTTCCTGCTGGTTTTAATAGTAAACATAATGGTACTCATGTGTGCAAGCTATTGAAGTCACTCTATGGGCTCAAGCAGGCTTCAAGGCAGTGGAATATCAAGCTTACCACTTCCTTGACTGCTTCTGGTTTCCAGCAGAGTACTAGGGATTACTCTTTGTTTACCAAGAGAAAGAATGGCAAATTGATAGTCCTCATTTATGTTGATGATCTGTTGCTTACAGGGAATGATCCCATTATGATACAGGAAACTAAGGAAGTTTTGCAACATGCATTCAAGATCAAAGACTTAGGTGAGCTTAGATATTTTTTGGGCTTAGAATTTGCGAGAAGTGAAGCAGGCATTCTAATTCACCAAAGAAAATATACTCTGCCGCTTATAGCAGATATGGGGTTGGCAGGTGCCAAACCAGTTTCAACTCCCATGTAATTAAATTTGAAACTTACTTCTACATAATTTGATGCTCATATACCCTCTACACACACTGATCCACAATTAGATGATCCTACTAGCTACCAAAGACTGGTTGGAAGGCTATTGTATCTTACAACTACTCGACCAGACATCTCTTTTAGTGTACAGTGTCTGAGCCAATTTATGAATTCTCCTAAGAGGTCACACATGGATGCTGCACTTAGGCTTGTGAGGTACTTGAAGTCAGCACCAGGACTGGGAGTTATGATGTCTTCAACTGCTAGCAATGCTTTGACAGTTTACTGTGATGCAGACTGGGGATCTTGTATTAACAGTAGAAAGTCAATTATTGGATATATGATCCAACATGGAGAGTCTCCTATTTCGTGGAAATCCAAGAAACAGCCCACAGTGTCTCGAAGTTCAGCAGAAGCTGAGTATAGAGCTATGGCTTCGACTGTGGCTGAAGTGGTTTGGCTGGTTGGTTTGTTTAAGGAACTTGGAGTCAGCATATCATTGCATGTATCACTTCATTCAGACAATACTTCAGCTCTTCAGATTGCGGCAAATCCAGTCTTCCATGAGAGGACTAAACATATTGACATCGATTGTCATTTTGTTAGGGAAAAGATTCAGGCTGGTTTAATTGTCACTACTCACATACCTTCAGCAGACCAACCTGCTGATATTCTGACTAAGGCTCTTGGCAGCAGTCCTCATTACCATTTGATGTCCAAGCTAGGGATGAAAAATATTTTCATAGCTCCTAGCTTGAAGGGGGGTGTAAAGGAGTTGGGTAAATGTGTCAATGTACCTTAGTGAAGATTGTATTCATAGTTGTTATAATTAAGCATTATTGTTAGTTAGTTACACGTCACATCACAGAGTTAGTTACAACTAATTACAATTAGCTTCATAGTTAGTTAGGATCAGTTACAGTTAGTCATTCACATACTTGTATATATACATGTATTACATACTGAGTTTCTTATCAATGAAGTAACCATTTCTTTTCTCTCTGTAAACTCTCTTCTCTCTGCACATTCATTCTTCATGTTAGATTCACAAGCTTAATAGAGATTGCCCGTGCAGAGCACGCGCCCAACTTTGTGCCTTTCAATAATAAATGAAAAACAATACTATTGTAGTATTGTATATCTGTTAACATTGTAAATTGTATACATTGTGCACTTCCTTGGTGGAGAGGTGTAGCTAATGTATGCTGGTGTTGTGTTCTCTTTTCTTCCACTCATGACTATTACTATTTATTTGAAGGAACAGAGATGATGAAGCATGCTAACAAACCTAAAAAAACACCAAAAATGTGTTGGAATGTTCATTAAAATGTATATACATGGTTAGAAGAATGAAACTTAATCTTTCATATGCAGATTCATACTATACAAGTAATACAGTTTAAGAAAATGTCGAAATGATCTTCAGTTGCAATGTGTAATCACTTACTTGAAAGTAAGCATAGAAATGGTGCAGCTTGATGGCATCACAAACACACATCAGAGATAAGTAATACTAACACTGACTCCTTTGATTGTGTTGAGGTCTCATCAACATTGATTAAAATAGGAATGTCAAAAGCCTAAAATGTTTATCTGCGAGTCTCATGTTTACAAATTTTGGGAGGCAGTCTGGATGGAAGTATAGTTCTTCAAGTTCCTTCTCAATTTTCATCACCCTCCATTAACAGATAACGGATGGTCCCCGCCAACTGCTCATCTCTCTTCCTCTCATTCCATTCATGACCTAACGACTATTACGCTTTCGGGGAGGGAACCACTTACTACATCGAACCCAAGGATAGGTTTGATCGGTCATATTTTCAAAGGGCTGAAGTCAAAGTGATGTTCTGTTGCTTATGGCAATTGTAACCATGACAAAAAATAAATCGAGAAAAAATGTCATTCAAAGACTTCAGATGATAAGAATATATTTCTGGCAATTAATCATAAACTATGTTTATGTGTAGTTTGGGAGTAACAGAGGAAATACAAAAGTCCGATTGACAAACAAAATATAAATCAACAAATAAAATATCTAATGACCACTACATTTTCTAATAGTCACCATGCTCATGAGTCACGGCTATCAGCACTAGTATCTAATATCTCTATACAGACTTTTCTTTTTAATGTCAAACACTACTAGCATTATTAAATATTCAAAAATTATTCAAACAGTAAAATTATCAAACACTCAAAATAATGTACACTATTATTATCATCATTGACAACTATTTCCTCAATGGTGATATTAGAATACATTTGCTCTTCACAGTTGTGAACATCTACCAAAAAGGCTTGTTTTTCCAAAATTATAACCACTAATAAAATTTCATTTCAACATAGTTTTTTCCCTTTTGCAAATGTAAGCATGTAAATACTTTTTTCCGGTGTTTTACACTGCCAGAAATTTATTCAAAATAATATATTTGAATATATAAAGGAGTATGTGATATTTAAAGTAAAGGTCAATTTGAAAAGCGAGAGAAACTAAACTGTGTTAGGTTGTTAGCATTTTAATAATAATATTTTGTATATTAATTTGCTAAAGCTTAGTGTTGCCGTTGCTGCCAACCTTTAGTGACTTTTCAGTTTGCAACCGTTGAAATGTCATGATTGTTACATTACTATATTGCATTACTCCATTGGAGTAAGTTCATATGTTACAAACTTTTGGTGCAGCATCTAAGGTCTAAGCCGTTGGTGGCTTTTAGCTTTTCATCTCATTTACTTATTCACTCTGTATTCCTTCATTATACTTTGTAACCTATGTAACTCCTAAGACCATTATCTTCACTATTTACCAGACCATTATCTTCCTATTCATTGTTAGGAAGACATCCCCAACTATAAATAGTGGTGGTCTTCATTTGGTTTATATACACAAAGAAAAATATAGAGTGAAAGAGTTAGTCAAAAAAGAGAGTTCTTATTAGTTGAAGGGAGGTGTTCTTTTTGTGGAGCTTTGGACTCAACTCTTGTCCAGAGTTTGTTGAGTTACACTTTGTGATTAGGCTGTTGTATCCTGGAGGAAACAAGTCAAGAGGACTACTGCTGGACTGGTGAAAAACATTTGCTACAGTGGGCTTGAATCTCCTTAAAGAGAGTGAGATATCCGCGTCTCAGCTTTGAAGAGATTTTATTTCTTCATTTTATTTTCAATTGTAATCTTGTAATTTTATTATCTTGTAATATTTCACTAACAATTTTAAGGAGATTCAAAATGGCTACAATTGAAAAAACTGCGGATATCAAGATGAGAGATCTTAATAAGCCATTTCGGTTCAATGGTAATCATTTCAAGAGATGGAAGGGTAAAGTACTTTTCTACTTAAGTCTTCTCAATGTTTCTTATGTGTTAACTGAGAAGAATCCTAATAAAGTTGATGATACCTCAATGGATGATGATGAACTTATTTCTCATCATGAGAAAGTGGAAAAGTACGATGGTGATTCCTATAAGTGTCGGTATTATATTCTTAATTGTTTATCTGATAATTTTTATGATTATTATGATAGAACTTACTCTAGTGCAAAGAAAATTTGGAAAGCATTGCAGAGTAAGTATGATACCGAAGAGGCTGGAGCGAAAAAAATATGCGGCTAGTAGATTTTTTCGTTTCCAAATGGTGGCCAACAAATCAGTGGTAGACCAAGCTCAAGACTTTATAATGATTATTGGAGAGCTCAAGTCCGAGGAGGTTAAAATTGGAGATAACCTTATTGTTTGTGGCATAATAGATAAACTTCCACCTTCTTGGAAGGAATTTCAAAAAACCATGTGGCACAAACAAAAGGAAACTTCTCTTGAAACCTTGATAATGAAAATCCGCATGGAGGAAGAGGCAAGGGGCCAAGATGCACTTTTACAAACAGAAGAGAGCAACATCACAACGAAGGTAACTTTAATTACTTCAAATAATGTTACTCCTGAATCTCACAAAAATACTTCTTTGAAGCCTAAGAAGAAAAAATTCAAGAAATATAATGGTAGACCTCCCAAGAAAAATAATGGTGAAAATAACCAAGCACAAAATCAACAAGTTCAAAATAAGGGACCGTTCTTTGTTTGTGGCAAGAGTGGGCATATTGCTCGATTTTGCAGATTCCATAAATGTGGTCCTAACCCTCAGGAAAATGTTATCGAAGAACCTTTTGTGGCGGTGATTACCGATATAAACATGGTTGAGAGTGTTGATGGATGGTGAGCTGAGTCTGGTGCAAACCGTCATGTTTGTTATGACAAAGACATATTTAAAAAATATACTCATTTATAGGAGCCCAAAACCATCATACTTGGTGATTCTCACACAACTCAAGTTCTTGGAACGGGAGATGTCGAATTGTGTTTTACTTCTGGAAGGGTACTAGCTTTGAAAGATGTACTTTATACTCCTTCCATGAGAAAAAATTGAAGTCTAGTTTTCTTCTTAATAAAGTAGGCTTTAAACAGATTATTGAATTTGATCAATATATAATTGTGAAGAAGGAAATTTTTGTGGGAAAGGGGTATGCTTGTGATGAGATGTTCAAATTGAATGTTGAAATAAATAAACCTTCTACTTATGTTTATATGCTTTCTTCTACCAATTTTTGGCATGCTCGTTATGTTGGAATCATTAGTAGTTTAGGATTAATCTCAATGGTTAAAAAGAATTTTGAAAAGTGTGAGGCTTGTAGTAAAGCCAAAATCACTAAAAGGCCTCATATTCAAGTTGAAAGAAAAACTGATTTGTTAAAATTAGTTCATATTTGTGAACTTGGTGGAATTTTAACTCGTGGAGGTAGTAGATATTTTATCACTTTCATTGATGATTTTTCTAAGTTTACATATGTTTACTTGATGAAAAATAAAAGTGATGCTTTTGAAAATTTTAAAACTTATCTCCATGAGGTTGAAAATCAGTTTGGTAGAAAAATAAAAAGAATTAGAAGTGATAAGAGGTCGTGAATATGAGTCAAATGAGTTTAATTCTTTTGTTAGATCATTGAGAATAATTCATGAAACTACTCCTCCTTATTTTCCTTCATCTAATGATGTGGCGGAAAGGAAAAATAGAACTTTGGTTGAATTGACTAATGACATTCTTATTGAGTCACATGCACCTTTAAATTTATGGGGTGAAACTATTTTGACTGCTTGTTATGTGTTGAATCGTGTGCCTCATAAAAAGTCTAAATTGACACCTTTTGAATTGTGGAAAGGTTACAAGCCAGGTTTGGGATATCTAAGAGTTTGGGATTGTCTAGCCTTTGTGAGGCTAATGGATCCTAAGATTACAAAGTTGGGTAAGAAAGTTACTACTTGTGTTTTTCTTGGTTATGCTTCAAATAGTGTAGCCTATAGATTTTTTAATCTTGAAGACAGTGTTATAATTGAATCAGGTGATGCTATTTTTCATGAGAATAAATTTCTTTTTGATTCTAAAAATAGTGGGGGTCAAAGGATTGAACAAAATATTTTGTCACTACCTAGTTCTTCTACTTCTACTTTGAAAAATAAAGAAGTTAATAATTTTGAGTTAAGAAGAAGTAAAAGAGGTAGAGTAGAAAAATATTTTGGTGCTGATTTTTGTGTGTTTAATGTTGGAGAAAACCCTCTCACTTTGAAAGAAATATTATATTCACATGATTCTATTTTTTGGAAAGAGTATGTAAATGATGAAATGGAATCACTAATTTCTAATAAAACTTGGAAGTTAGTTGATTTACCACCGGGTTGTAAAACAATTGGTTGCAAATGGGTCTTAAGAAAAAAGTTGAAACCGGATGGATCTATTGATAAATACAAGGATAGACTAGTTGCAAAAGGTTTTAAACAACTACAAGGCCTAGAAATTTTTGATACTTTTTCACCGGTAACAAGAATTACATCCATAAGACTTTTAATTGCTATGACTGCAATTTTTGATTTGCAAATTCATCAAATAGATGTAAAACTACTTGTTTAAATGGAGACCTAAATGAGGAAATTTACATGGATCAACCTGAATATTTTGTTGAAGCAGGCCAAGAAAGCAAAGTATGTAAACTTACTAAATCCCTATATGACTTGAAACAGACACCAAAACAATGGCATGAAAAGTTTGATTCCTACATGATTGAAAATGATTTTAAAACAAATGAGTGTGATAAGTGCATTTATCACAAGTCTTGGAATAATTCACATGTGATTATTTGCCTATATGTTGATGATTTATTGATCTTTGGCTCTAACATGAATGTTATTGATGAAGCTAAAAATATTCTTAGAAGCTATTTTGATATGAAAGATCTTGGTGAGACAAATTTTATTCTTGGAATATAAATAAGGGAAAATGCATAAGTACCCCCAACCTATGCCCGAAATCCCAGAGACACTTATACTATACTAAGGTCATATTACCCCCAGACTTATTTTATAAATAATTTTCTACCCCTTTTCGACCTACGTGGTACTATCAATAAGATAGCTTGAAAAAATTGTCAACACACGCTGGGTCCAAAAGATGGTGCCACGTAGGCTGAAAAGGGGTAGAAAATTATTTATAAAATAAGGTTGGGGGGGTAATAGGACCTTAGTATAGTATAAGTGTCTCTGAGATTTCAGGCATAGGTTGGGGGGGGGGGTA
>JAJONZ010014143.1:0-17434 GCA_029582445.1 Solanum paucissectum | reverse complement strand
CAAGAAACTGACATTATGCAAATTTCCTTTGCCACCTGAGGAAATTTCAACCATTGCCAAACTTGTCAACCTTGAGGTACTTAAACTGCGACAAGTTGCCTTTGAAATGGGTGAATGGGAAGTGAGAGATCAGGAGTTTTCTCAGCTCAAACTCTTGGAACTAGAAAATCTCAAACTCTCAAAATGGGAAGTGTCTGAGAAAGCCTTCTTTCGCCTTGAGAAATTGGTTTTGCATGGATGTTTACATCTCGAAGCTATCCCTGATAGTTTTCAGGAACTAAGTTGTTTGCGATACATTGAGGTAAAATCATGCAGTGAAGATGTTGCCGACTCAGCTAGGATTATCAAAGAAACAAGAGAGGATTACGGTGGCAAATGTGACGTTAAAATCTTTTCTTAGCATTGAAAGATTAAGGCTGCAACCTTTAGTTCATTTCCAATCTGATTGCAGGTACAATCTTAAGGCTATTTTATCACTCATTTATGTTCCCTTGAATATATTTTCTTGTTGACATGCTCATACATATTCTGTTTAAAACTGTGTTGTATACTTGTTTTTGTTATTGCAGCTATTGTTTGTTGTTACTGGTTAAAGGTAGAGGTAAGGTTTGTCATACATCCCACCCTCTTCAAACTCCATTTGCGGGATTATACTGTGTTTGTTATGTCTGGTTGTATAGCAGAGAGCTGTTTCATATTATTTGTTATGCTTTTGGAGCTTGTTGCACTAGTAGTCTTATGAACTTTTCTGAATTAAGTTATTATGACTATTTCCTTTTTATGTTAATGGATTGGTATATGGATTTTGTTAGTTGTGTTTTTATAAATGATATAATATGTAAACGTGCCTTTTAACTTGGTTTCAGTCGACATCTATGTTCTTCAATTTTGAGTGTGCACAAGTAGACACTCAAACTTAAACAAAGTTGAACAAGAAGACACGCGTTCGACATGTCATGATACACGCATGATGTAAGACGTGTGTGTCTATTTGTTTAATTCTATGTAAGGTTAAGTGTCTACTTCTGCATATTCTGCTCTGCCCCGTGCCATTTACATCTGTTTAATGAAGTTGGTTTGCATCATCCAACTATTCTAGCACTAAATCTTGGTCCTTTATCGTACATGCTATCATACATAATTGCAGATCGGTACTATAAGATTTATATCAAGAAATTATGGGATTATTATTAAGCAATTAATATTTTTGAAACACAAAATCTAATCAAGTTTAAATTCTTGAGAGAATGTTGGTAATCAAGTCCAAGAGCTGCTTAATTATGTCTCAGATTTGGGGACACATTAAGACCAATTTTGCCGACACTATCACATACAATTACTGAAAAAAAATACTATTTACTTCTTTGATTTAACCAAGATTTGTTACTTGAAAATTTGTGATGTGACAAAAATTAGGTAAATATTTATCGATATTTATGTCAATTCAATGAATATGATACAAGCGAGGGTAATATTTTGTACTTAATCATAGTTAATTAGTATTCTATCCGTTCATTTTTACTTATTCAGTATTGCTTTGACACGAAGAAATAAATAAAATGAATATGCTACTATATTACTCTTCAATATAATATATTTAATGTTTTTGAAAATATATTGAAAAATAACTACAGCTAATAGTAATAGAGGCAAATTTTAAATTAAGTAGTAAATTATCTCTTAATTTTATAAATTATCATCAATCAACTATTAATACCTTGGTCACGATCCAAGTTTCTATATGCACTTGTGTAATGATTCTCGAAATGATCAAGCAAATCTTTAATTTTACTAGCGGTGATCAATTCAATAAATGATTATGATCTTTCTTTATATTTATCACATGTTCAATCAAATAATCTTCATTTTTAATATATTTTTATCTCTTTTTACGTGACACATTTTTCTTTCCAATTTTATTAAGTTAAAACATAAGTCCCTCTAACAAAACTATAGTGTAGTACTTAACCAGCTGTAAATAAACATAATTGTCTGTTTTTGTGGGAAAAAGGCTATATATACTCAGCTCCATGATGGTGCAAGTTGCCTTATTGGCTGCTCTATCAGAACTAATTGTCCACCGTATTAATGGATGTAGTGCAGTGAATAAGTCGTTCCTCCTTTAATTATATATCTCGAGTCTAAACTTTGAGTATGAAAAAATACTTGATAAATAGTGTTTTTCTCTAAATAGTGTCTCATTTAACGTAAATCTCAATTAATCGAGCTCTAATGCAGGTGCCGAAATTATTGTCCTATCACTTCAACTATTTCAAGTAGTACTGCTGAACTTCTACCCAAAACATAAGAGAATTTACAGCAATGTCCCGTCATTACACCTTGGAGCCGCAACATTTAATAGTTGTCATAATAACTAATTCCTCCGTTATTTTTACTTATTTATGTTTGACTTGATATACTATTAATTAACAATGTAAAGTATAGAAAGTTTATATATTTGAGTGTTAATTAATTAGATCATATTTCAAAAGTTTTTTCAGTTATAATAATTTTAAATTTTTCATTGCTCTCACATATATTCTTTGGTTAAATGATGCATGGCAAATGATACACTACTTAATGGGAGAGATGTATACGGGAGGGAATAGAGATGTATCCAAGAGGGAATTTTGTAATTCTTTTAAATGGTAGGAAATTTTAGAAATTATGATATTTAAGTTATGCATTTATATATTTTGTCCTAATTAAGAAGCAATAAATAAAAGAGTAAAATACATAGAGAAAATGACTATAATTTAATAAGAGTAAATTATGATCTAAGTGACTTGATTTTTTAAACTGAACTAATAAAAATGAACATTTATTTATATGAGGGTGAAAATCCTTTTCATCCCCCCAAACGTTACTTTTAAAATCAAACTCCCCTCTCAACTTTATACAATAATCGAATTCCCTCCATTATCCTTAATTAAATCCTTAAAATGCCTATTACCCTTCCATTGTCTAACTTTTTTAAAAGTCATGATATTTTTGTTTTAAACCTTATTTTATTTACACTTAATACATGTCTAAATTTTAATCATTCAAATTTCAGTCATTAAATACATTTATTTTTTAATATGAATGTCATTTATACAGATGTTATCCTTTAAGTGTTTTTAAAAAAAATATTAAAATCACTTAATATATTTCATTAAATTTTAATAATTAAAATATATAACAAAGTTTTAAATTATTAAAATATATATAAATAAATCTATATCTAAATTAGGCCGAATTAAATTATGATCGCTAAATATACCTTTTTATTTTTCAGATCCACACTTTTGCCATTCTAAATTAAGATAAAGTGATCCTTATATTAAAAATAAATATTTTTTTACTTGTTATTTTAACAATTAAAGATATTTAGTATTATTTTTCTAATATTACATTTATTATAAGTAATTATATATAATAATAATAGACAAGCTTAATTTTTGAAAATATAACCAATAAGGATAATTTCATAAAACAAACTCCTAATTTCTTGCGAGTTGTTTGGCGTGAGATATAAGATATAATAATCTCAAAAATAAAATACAGTAGTATTTTATCCTAAGTTTGATTGGAGGTATTTGACAATCTTGGTATTATTATTTATCCCACTAATGATACTTTAGTGATCAGACAAGTTGTTCCATAAAATGATGAAATCACTTATCCCAAAATAACTTATTTCAGAATAATTGATACCTAGATAATAGTATTCGTCAACAAGTGCCAACAAGAGTACATTTTTTTCATGATAAACATTTAATTATTTACCTTCGATTAAATTTCATAATTGACCATCAAAAAAGTAGTTTGATGCATAAAATATTCATGTGTATATAGAGTTCAGAAAAAATCACCCCACTAATAAATTACCTATCTCGATATAAACACAAAAAATTATTTTCACGATTTAAATTCGTAACATTGTACATCACACGATGAACTTACACTATTGAAAAGTACAGAACAAATAAAATAATTGATAGCTAAAACTGCTATCACTGGTTTCCCATTATATAAGGAAAAAAGTGAAAAAGGAAATAGTAACATATCCAATCGTCTCAACTTTTCTGCAAAAAGTAAATCAATAATTCAACCAAATATTATAGTCTTACCCAACTCAAATTAGTCTAACTATAATACAGATATAAAACATCATATAAAAATAATAATATCTTACAAGACACAAATCTAAATTAATCGAATTATAATACAGATATCGAACACTAGATGAAAAATATAAAAACTCATTCAAACAATAGATAGGAAATTAAAATATTTTTTTATTATTATCTTTAACACATGAAAATTGAAAAGTGTAAGTGATGCATGCCTGGCAGCATTTAATAAACCTTACAAATTAATATAAGATTAATTAGCAAAAAACTAAGATTAATTCCTAATTTCTAGCTAGCTGCCTCGTATGCATCTCTTACATCTTCTCATGTTACATTATACTATACTATAAGATTAATTAGCAAAAAAAAAAAAAAAAACATAACATACAACGAAATCGAACGATTCGTTACAACATATTATATGGTCTCAACGTCGTTACAAGACAGTAATAGTAAATGGAGAGTCAAAAGAAAAAATAAAAACCTAAAATTAGGTTACATTAAATAAAACTTAGGTAAACTCGGACCGTTACCCTCAATTCCCCACAATGCATAGTGTCGATCTCTCAATTCTACTAAAAAAAATATTTAGCTAGAAACTTAAGAGATCGAAATTGCATTGTTTTGTTCTTTTTGTTTCGTTAACATTATTCGAGTTATTTACATAACTTTTTCCTCCTCCTCCTCCGTCTCCGCGTATATAACCAACTTGTTCCTCCATAGACACCAAAAATCCAAAAGCATTCATCAAGAAGTAACTCCATAAAAGGGTGGAAAAAAAAACAAAGAAGGGAAAAAAATATGTGGACAATATTATTTAAGCTAAGGTAAGAAGAAAGTGAGAGTAATGAAGAGGAAGAGGGACATAATGGGTAGTATATAAAGGCAAAAGATTGTAGCTTTTCATTGAAATTGATTACAATTTTATTTCCATGAGTTTAAGTTTTTATATACTATAAATAAAAATATTAAACAAATCAATTGGTATGTTAAGTTGTTAACTAAAGTAGTACTAATATCGTTCCTCTCTCCTCTAATTTATGTGACACATTTTTCTTTTCAACCAGTTTAAAAAAGTGATGTATTTTTATATTTTATAACAATTTAATTTTAAAATATTCATTTTATTCCGAAATAATTTATAGCCGTAGAAATATCTATGACTTGTTTTAGATCATAAATATCAAATGTCTTTCTTGTTTTCTCAAACTTTGTATCAAGTCAAATAATATCATATAAATTGAGACAGATGAAGTAACTTGATAGTTCAAAAAATCTTTAGATATATCTTAAGTCAAATTAGTAGGATTATATTACTATCTCTGTCTCAACTTATGTGATTTTTTTAATATTTTTTTTGCTTTTCAATATTCAAATTATGTGAATTTCAATCAACATTCTAAAGTATATTTTTTCGTCATATTGACATGAAAAGAAATACATTTTATAGTACTTTAAATTTAATTTTAAAAATTAATCAATTTAATTCTAAATATATCACATAAATTAAGACGAAGAAATAACATTTACTAAGAAGTCTACTATTTGAGAAAAGTAGTGCAAACTACTAGTGGTCATGGTCTAAGAAGGAGGTTAGGGCATGTTTGTGGGGAAGGTAAAAGAAAAAACTCCACTAACTCGATTTCCAAAGCTCTTGGGAGAATTAATTAATTAATTTTTGTGTTTTGTTTTGTTTTCAAATATAAGAGAAAATAATTGCAAAAAATAAATTAAAGTTGGCCACATTGGTGGGGTTAGGGTTTGTCTTCCTTCAACTTTTGAGGCTATACACGTTGTTGGCTTTTGATACTAACATATCACACTCAACTCAAGACAAAAGTCCTCATGACCAACTTTTTAGTTTTATTACCTTATTATTGAAACATGGTGTGAATTACTTTTGTGTATTGTAGCTCACACCATTCTATGATGGGAATTAGATCAAGAAGTGTTACTCTTTTTCCTCCCTTCTACTATTTTTATGTGTGAATTAGATTACGATCGAGAGCAGATGTGTTGTGTTCAGTGGCGGAGCCACCCTATTATGAGCGGGGTCATCCGAACCTCTTCGGCGGAAAATTATATGATTTATATATGGTTAAAATAATTTTTTAGGTATATATAGTAGATGTCGAACCCCCTTCGCCTACTTCGTGTGTCCATTTTTTTAGATTTTGAATCCCTTATTAAAAATTCTGGCTCCGCCACTGATTGTGTTTGCGATAAAGGTCATACTTGAACTACTATTTGCGTTCATAAAGTGTCTTTTTGAGTTTACGGTGAAGAGTTGTTTGGCAATGTTTATATGACAGTTCTAGAATTTTTAGTATTGGGAGCTCGGATTAGATCGATTCAAAAGGGAAAATTAATCACCAAATTCTAGATAAGGAATTTTAATGTGGTTTTGATTAATTATACTATAATTATCAATCAATTTGCGGCCTAGTTCATAAATGTTGAAGTAGAAATTGGGAGTGCTAAAGTTTAAGAGAGTGAAAATTAAGGATTTGGGGATTAATTTGTTTTCAAATTTGAAAACTAATGATAGATTTGGACTCTTAGGGTTGTAAATAATTTGAAAATATAATCAATTTTGGATGGAGCTCAGGTTTGACTTATTGGTTGACGTCGCCTTAGTCAAATATTACAATGGTATCGTTGGATTCCTCCGGTGTTTTCAAAAACGTTTTTGAGGTGAGTTCAGGAGCGAGTCTCGGGATGGGGCGTACCAACAATGCTTCGGGGCACAAATTAAAAACGTAGATCCACGGGGCGCAAGTCCTAAAATTTGGGGTGTTATCCACGAGCGTAAAAATGTAAGCCCCAAACGTTAATTTTTATTTTTTTGGGGTTTTTGAATTTTTTTTTTTTTAAATCATATTTTTTATTATTGGTGTAATGATATTTCTCAAATAGTAATTATAATACTTTTTTTCTTCATTATTGATTATTAATACCTATCTCAAATAAAAATCATAATATCTTTTCTATATATTAAAGATTATTTCTTAAAATTTACTTGTAAAATCATGGAAAGTTTTACTTTTGCTTATTTTCTTAGTAATAAAATTAGAAAATTGAATATACATGAAACTACGCCTCGTAAATCCATGAAACTTATACCTCGTTAATCCATAAGACTTACGCCTCGTAGATCCATGAGACTTACGCCTCCATAGTAAAATTAATTTCAAGAGTTAAATTTATAAAGTTGTAGAATACATTCCAAATTTCCAATCATGCCCCTGCCTTCCCGTGGGTCCATCCTAAATTAATTAAGCAACTTAACTTTGTTAAGTTCCTAATTAACTAGCATTTCAAGTTCCTTACATCAACAATAACATATCCAATAAAATCTTATAGGTGGGGTCTGATGAGGACATAGTATACGCATGCCATATCATTATTTTTCGGAGGTAGAAAAACTATTTCCAAAAAATCTTATGCTTAAATGCAGTGATTTCGGGTATAATGAAAAAGAAAACAATGAAGAAAACATAACAATTAATAAGAAAATCAATGCAAAGCTTACAACAACTTAATTAATAGGTTAATCTAAAAGATAGAGTAAAATATATTATAAGGTTACCAACAATATTGTGGTCTAGTGGTAAGTAGTCCTTCATCCTTAACCTGAGGTTCTCGGGTTCAAGTCCTCCTGGATACAGAGTCGTCTTTGTTAGGGAGCATTTTACCCCAATGCAGGACTTCCCGGCCGGCGCGAGTTTCAAATTTAGTAGGGCTCCGATGTGAGTAGTGGCCAACAGTGGCGGATCAGCCACCTTAGAGTAAGGGGGTTCATCTGAACCCCCTTCGGCGAAAAATTATATTATTTATATATGGTTAAAATAATTTTTTAGGTATATATAATAGATATTGAACCCCCTTCAACTACTTCGTGTGTCTATTTTCTCAGATTTTGAACCCCTCCAATATGGATACATTACACCAAGTGGAAAACGAAAGGGAAAAAAATCTATTATAAGGTTAAATTGCACTCCCACTATCAATAATGTATATGACATAAATCCAAATTTAAAAGGAAGTGGTACAATCTACTAACTTTAGTTGATTGCCGGTGTTAAATTAAATGATTTTAGCTAACTTGATTGAACAAGAATAGTAGCACTATGAATAGTAGTCAAACAAAGTAATTGATTTCTTCATTGAAAGTTAGTTTGAAAAATGCTTACAACTACTTTTTTCAAGAATTATTGCAATCTTTTACTACTTTCAAGTCTCTTTATGGCATTGCTTAAGATAAGAAGAAGAAAAATTAAAGATGTTTGTGACAGGAAAACACACTTTTTCTGGATTTGATGTCAAAGAAAGCAACAAATCTAAATGGCATGCTAAGAAAATGGGGTTGTTAAATCACTTTTACTATTCTGGATTTTATATGCAATCACACCTCTTTATTAACAAACGTATACTCTATAATAACATTTCACTATAACATTCAAATTTTCTTTGAAATCCATATTAATATTATGTTATATCATGTGCTATAACAATATCTCATTATATCTGATCAAACGATGTTGTTACATAAAACAGTAACAATAATAACATATTTAGTGGAATTCCATAAGTAGATTTGGAAGGATGGTATATACGTAGTCTTATCTTGTCTTATAAAGATAGAAAGATTTTTTCTGACAGACCCTCGACTCGAGTAAAAGGTGAGTGGCTTCCTCCTAATAAGTCAGCCATAAGATTCTTGTATTCTCTTTTTCCTGTTTTTTCAATACTTTTTTACTTGCTCATGACAGCCAAAAAGTTGTCACTAATTGATTTTAATTAAACCTCGTAAGAGAATCCTAAGCTTCTAGGATAGCTACAACCACTTGGAAAGTTTGACTTAATTAATTAATTATTAGTGGTATAATGAGTGAAAATTCTTGGTAAAAGATTTTTCTTAGATGCCATTCCAAATTCTTGTGTATAATATATATATATTTTTATTTTATTTTTTATCTTTTTTACGAATTTGGAGTATTTCAAAAATTCGAAGATACAACTACAAAAAGGCAGACAATATGATATTACATTGTTTTGGTATCTTCTTCGCGCGTATTTCAAATTGTTTGTTGACAACAGATAAAATTAGAGAAAATCTCTAAAGTTATTTCAATATTGAATCTTATACATATAAGAATTTCAAAGGCTTTGATCCACAATATGTCGAAGGGTTTTTAGATTCCGCCTTATTCTAAATTAAAACACTAATAGACTCCTTTTTATTTGGACATAAATCCGAACTTCCAATCAGAATGATTATTCAAATTAAGTAATTTAATCATAAATTAAGTCTTAGAATTGATAGGTTTGATCACTTTTCAACATTACGTTGTAGGAATGTTGAAGTTTTGCAAGATTTGTCAAATTTTTGACTTGGGATAAAAGAACAAAGTGTTTAAATAAAATTATAAAAAGAGAATAATATCGTAGCATGCGCCCATTTATTTGGAATTTTTGAGTTTGAAATATCAATAACTGTTTCTTTACGTACTACATTTTTTGAAAGATATTTGATAGGGGCTTAATCTGATGTATGAAATATTTCTCATTGTTAATATATAGTCTGAGAAAAAACAAAATATCTAGAAAAGATATATATATATTTTGTCTGATCATTTTTAATTGTCATGTTGCGCTTTTCGAAAGTTAATTTGACTAATTTTCAAAGTTAAATTAAATTACATTAATTCGATATTTTAAACAAAAAAATTATACATTCAAAAACTATACAAAAAATACTATAAATTGCAATTTTTCGCATATCAATATGATGAAAAAATACATCATAAAATGTTAGTCAAAGTTCTTATAGTTTGACTCTGAAAAAGGAAACTATGATAATTAAAAGTGGACGAAAAAAGTAATTCATAGTGATGAGGAGCTAAATTTTGATTCATAATTATCCATAGGAAAAATCCTTTTGGCCAGAATGATATTTTACCTATGTTATTTTACCTTTTTAAACATTTTATCCTTTTAACTTTAATACATTTTAATTAAAAAAATAGAAAAAAGATCGGTTTATTTTAAAATAAAAAAAATATCATAAACTTTTTACATTTCTGACCAAATTTTCAGGTCATTTAGCATTATCGTTATCCAAAATTAAATCATCCCTAATAATGCAAAAGGCAAATAGATTTAGCCTCAAATGATGGAATTATGATGAGCTATATTTTGATTCTTTTTATACTTAAAATGACTTTGGAATGTGGAAATTAATGGGAACTATTTGATTCCATGATAAAGTAATGATAGAAAACATTTGGCCCCATTACTTTAAAACTTGAAAAAAAAGCCTAAGAGGTCTATTTTTGAATTTGTATAATGTAAACATATCACTATTATTTATTTTTCAACATTGTTATATGTTTAGTGCTCCACTTCATTATATGAAATTTGACCCTAGGCCATATAGCCACCTACTCCTACTACATTTTTCACCATCTTTTTTACATCATTATTGCGACCATTGTGCATCATAAAAGTTTATGACCCTAAAATTACGTCTCAATTTCAAATAAGTTAAAAAATCGATTATATAAATAATTTTCTTGTAACTTGTTTTTTTTTATTTATCTAAGGCATTTTATGAACATGAATTAGAATTTACTTTTACTAACAAATTATACTCATTTGGTTGGCGAACAAGTTATCTCGGAATTAATTATCCTTAGATTAATTATTTTAGAATTATTATCCACCCTCAATGTAGAATAAAAATAGCACTCCAATCTTGATAAGATATTTAATTCTGAAATAAGTTATTCAACGATTTAATCTTAAGATTAGTTGTTTCTTATCTCTCGTCCCAAGCAAGCCCGGAGTTTTTTTTATTTATAAAAAAAAGTCATTTTTTGGCTATAGAGAAATTTATTGTAATGGAAAAAAATGTTGAGAAAAGCTTTGTAACTATAATAAAGTGAGTGAATAATAATAGAGCAATGATAACATAATAGGAAATGCTAGAATTAGTAGTCATTAAAAGTTGCCAACAGAAAGAAGACAAAACTAGACTATTGTATTGACGTTTGCAACATTATGGCAAAAAGTTTAATTTATGGGTAAAGTTAACATATGAAAAATGATTTTTTCAGTAATAGAAAAGTTAAAATATTGAATATTCAAAATTCAAATGAATGCATTTTAATTGTCAAATTTTTTAGTGAAAGAGGGAGATATTACACAAAGAGTTCCTCATATTTTTATACAATTAAAGATGATCAATTTCATAAAAAGATAAAATTAGTAAAAATAATAATCCGTTAAAATTTTATCTTTACGAAATCGTCAATATTATAACAAGGCCATCTTTAGAGTAGTTTATTCTTGTCCCATGCAAGGGCGGAGTTATGATGGTGTCAAGGGGTCCAGTTGGACATCCTTCGTTAAAAAATTAAAGTATATATAAATTAAATCTTACTTTTTATTAATGTATATATTGTTTTGAACACCCTTAGAACTAATGGAGATTCCTTAGCACAGTGATAATAGATTGAACGAAACTTACATGGAACCCCAAATATGAATCTGTGCATATCCATTTTATTGTATAGCCTGCTTAAAATCTATAAAATATTAATAAATAAAAACACACAACTTTGATGTGAAATGAGCAGCAACTCGATCAATGACAATTAGGTATGGTCTACTTAAAATCTGTAAAATATTTTTAAAAAATTATAATTTGGATGTGAAGTGAGGAGTAGCTCGATGATAATTGAGTGACCATATATATACAACAGAACATGTCAGATTGAATTCTTGACTGCGCCACTAATCCCACAAGCTATATTTTGTGAAAAATATAAAATGAGTCACCTCACAATTCTCATTTTTCTTCTAGTAATTGTTTATAAAGAAAAAATATATCAATGATTAGATAATCAAGAACCAAATCTTAAAAAAAATACAAAAAACATATCCAAATTAAAAAATGAAAAAAAAAAAAAGAAGAAAAAAGTGCAAAATCCAAAATTTAACCAAGTGTCTAGAGATAAGTAGACACATAGAGGCGCATGAGGCCTCGAGGCCCTCCATTTCTATAAATTCCGCCGTTTCAAGCACCTGTCCACTCCTATGATTTCCACATAATCTTTTGAATTCCATAACGCGATCTGGTCTGGTCTAACTCGTGATTTAATAAAATTATGAGAGATTTTTTAGAACAAAATGCAGTTTGATCCGAATTGAAACGGCTTGTGGCCAAACAATTAGAAAAGTTCAAATTCAAAGTCGACAATTTTATTGTGATATTGAAATAAAGTTAGGCTTATATTTCTATTTAGCTAGTTGTATTGTATTAATTGATTAGTTATTTTTCTTAATATATTTATCTGATTGGAATGATATTGATTATTAATTATACGTTAATATGATGTCAAAAGTTATTATATTTTGTAGAAATTTATCTCTAACAAAATTATTTTCTTATAGGTTGTGCTCAACATGTTTTTTATAGAACGATAGAGATTCAGATCGAAACTATACAATCAAATCTCTCTTCTTGTAGTCAAACTTGAATTAAAAAGCAATCAAATTTGTATTAAGAAGAGATCATAAACAACTTAAATTGTATTAAAACCAACAAACATTTCATATGTGATGGGCATCATTAGTGATCTAAAGTTTTGGAGAATTAGTACTTAAGTAATATTAGGATTATTTTATTTATGAATTTGAGACTTGATTAGCAAGTAGCAACACTATGTAATATTATTTTGTAAATATTTCTATATTAGAATTTAAATTAAAAAACAAGAAAAAAATATTATTTTGCAAAAAGTGGATTGACCCAACCCGCAACCCATGTTGAGTTGGATTGGGCTGCCTATTTTAGGCCCATCATATAAGTTTTGCTTTAGTAGATTCATCTGAACTCAATACTTTCGACGCAAAACATAAATTTATATGTAAAGTTCGGTTAAATAGCTATAAATAGTAGATAAGAACCCATAACTTTAAAGTATAATGAGTTCAACGCTAAGAACAATAGTGATTGAACTCATAAAGAGTTTAAATCATAGATATGCCTCTAATTTCAGTTTGGCACATTAATCTACTGAGAGAATAGGTTATAGAAAGGAACAAACATTTTTGGTACAATCTAGAAAAACAACTCTTCCTTTTGTCTCCATTGTGTTGCTTCTTATAAAGATATGCATTGGGCTCCCGGTCCACGCTCCAGTTAACTCTAGGCTTGACAAGGGTGTTATTAGTAGGTTAGAGTCCCACATTGGTTGGGGAATGGACTGTCGGTCTGCTTATAATTTGAGCATAAGAGAGAGAATGGCAAATGACATAAAAATATCTTTAAGAGAATGATAACAACAGTCCACAAACATAAAAAAAAACCAGGATGAAACCTACCATCCCATTTTCTGTGAGAATACAAAATTAAGCTTTACACAATGTAAAGAAGAAAGAATTAACAGGAGAGACATACAACGGATGTTCGTAACGATATTCATGAGTTACTGAGTGATGCTTGATGGTATGTACACAAGTCTCACACATTCAACCATCGCGACTTTTAAAAGCTTCGAGACATATTAAGTGCATCTGATTCATAACAATGTTCCTTCAGGACCTGCCCTCTTATCGGCTGCTTTTTTAAGTTAGTCCTAGCTCTTCGAGGTGTATTCCGAGCTTGTTTCTCATACCTGAATACAGAACTAAAACACGCGATAACAGAGCTCTCAAACAACAAATGGACAATGACTAATCATTTGTTGAACTATTATAACACCAAGAAAGAGACTTGTACTTACAGCCTAGCCTTCTTTTTTTCTTTACTGTCCATCTGTGAATTACATGAAACCTCCTGATCGTTGGCAGCAGATGAATCCACGTACTCGTTACCACTGCTTTCACTGCTCAGCCTTGATGCTGAGAAGGACAAGGAGGAAAAGTTTGTTCTTATAGGCGGAGGACAGTCCTTGATCGTGGGAATGTGCTCACCGTAGCCTTGGCCAAAGTGAGTTGAATGTCCTGCACGGACCGATGAAGCTGTTGATATCTCCTGTCATCAGTAAAAGAAACTTCTAATAACATGACTAAGTAAAACATATGTTGTAAGTAAGGCAAAACTATGAAGACCTCAACCTTCTTAACATAGCTGTAATCTGATCTATCAATCGATGAATCATTCTCCATAGACGAGCATGTCATATCCTCCTCGAGAAGAGTGTTGTTCAGATCCTGCTCCTCACCGAAGAGTTCTTCAAAGTTTTGGAAGGTCAAATCAACATCAGGCATATTGGAATTATCGAAACATTCTAGTTCAGCATAAGCTCCTAGATCTTGCAGATTTTGAGGCCAAAGCTGCAGAATTCATATAATGATCAAACTAATACTTCATAAATCAACGCGGAGAATGCCAGTACAACAGTATTCCTTACATCTATTCGGTCAAATTACCAACATTAACTAGACAGATGGAAAAAGATAAAGAAGCGCGAGAGGATTAACTACAGGCAGGGATCATGCAGCAAAAACTTTGCTGACAACTATACACCAGGTAGGACTTTAACAATCAAGGAAACAACAGAAATGATATCTTCAGCTTGATAACGAAAGAAGATGAATTATAGTCTAGTTACATGATCAGAAGGGTGAAAACACGTTACGTATATGGGAACCAACTATACCTTACTTTCAGATTTGCATGTGCATTTCATGTTCCTGTCAACTTGACAACTTAAGGCTACAATCTTCCCGGAGACAAAATACTATCTTTTGTATAGGTTCAATCCTAGGGAAGCATCTAAGTGGGAATTGGAGAGGTTGTTTCCGATAGACCCTTGGCTTTAAATAAAGCATTCCAAACAGTTTGAAAAAGGGGATACAGATATAGGAGCAATAACAGCAACGAAATAATGTGAAATGAAGAGCATAACAGAATAGACAGAAGAAAGAACAGTAACAACAACCACGAAATAATGCAATAACCGGGACACAAAAAACACAGGTGATAGCCGAAATTGAAGAACAAGTTATATGGCAATGCTTTCTTGGTAAGAAGCTTTTAAATATTCATGTTACTGCTCCAATTTGAGCCATGAATGTTTCATGGAGTATGCAAATGAAACGTTAAACGTCTGAAGTAGGATAACGGAGAGAATGACAGAGAGTAGCAGCAGACCTGACTACTCTGAACCAGACTTTTACATTCCCAGAACGAATCACCATCTGGTAATGGAAACGATTCAGCAACTGGACTTTCATGAGTACTGCCCCAATCCTGAAGTTCAGGGCCAAGATCAAGTGAACTCTGCAAGCAATCAAATTTGTTATGCATATTCCATGATGTACAATTTTTCAATGAAGAAACATTATTTCGACTTTCTCCACTTGTTAAATTGTTACTGCCCTCAGTCAGCTGAAGTCTTTCCAAGTCAAGAATCTGCTGTAGAATAAGAGAAGTATTCTCCCTCCCTTTGCGCAAGCATAACGCCTAAATCAATGAAGCAAGTAACCGTAGAGGTAAGTACATTACACATGACTTGGAAAGAACATAATAAAGAACCTGATACAGTAAGTTATACGGTAAGTTCACTTGTTGTTACAATCTACAGTATATACAAGGATTTATCCCTCAGGAGAGCCTGCATAGCGTAACCATTACTAATAAGATTAATTAACTGCGTTAAAATCATCCGTTCTCTCATCAAACTACGATAACATAGACGTCCTTATTAATCAAACTCAAATCCATCTCAACAGTATCTGCATGACTGAGACAAGATATACTAGTATTCAGAATCATTCCGGGAAGCACTTCATCCGAAATCATCAACTTTTTGTGAGATATCACAGATAAAAAGATCAAGAACGATGAATTCTGCAACATGTCAAGTCAGGATCTCAGGAAAAAGCTATATAACAATAGGCATTTGGTTACTACTATCTAACCTTAGTGTAGTAACTAGTTGATCCCACTTCTGATTCTGGAGAAACAACAAGACCTGTGAAGTCAAGTTCAGAAGCTAAGGAAGATCCCCCTGGTGACGAGTGAGACCGTTTAAATTTTTTTGGAGTGACCTTAGCTCCATTTACTTTACCATTCGATGTTGAGATGAACTGATCCAGTGGAGTGGCATTTTCCAAATCTTTCAAGCCAAATCCCCATAATGCTGCCAAATCCTTAGCAGAAGGAGATCCCATGTAACTAGTGATCACTTTTCTCTGGTGTTGAGAAGAGAGATCATGATGGCATCGATCACAATCACGACACATGAACGTTTGATGATCAGAACATCGAATATAAGCAGGGTTGTGTCCACAGCACTCGCAGACAAGAGTACGAGGATGCCTATTAGAGAGGGCATTAGCTGAATGAACTTTAGCATCACAAGATAAACAAAGGTGTGCTGCATCAGCTTCACAATACACCACTGGCTTCAATAACATGCAAAATTCACATGCTTTCTCCATTTCCATCTTTACAAATTCAAACGACCCTCGAAACAGTTGTTCTGCACATCTAAGCCATAATGTAGTTATAGGAAGTAAAATGAATAAATTTCAGTTCATAGTAAGGCAAAATCGGCTACGAGTTCATTTGAACTCATAACTTTTGACACGATGTACATATAACAACAACAACAACAACAAACACAATGTAATCCCACAAGTCGTGTGTGGGGAGGATAGGATGTACGCAAACCTTATCTCTACCTTCTCGAATGTAGAGAGGTTGTTTTCGAAAGACCCTTAACTGAACAAACAGTGAAAAAGAGGCAATAACACCAAACAAACACCACAACAAGATAATCAGCTATCGAAGCGAAACAACAAGTAGTGATAGAAATCGAAAAACAAGGGAAAGAAACTAATAATACTTAAATCTAAGAAAAGGGAAAACCTACTAAAATATCAAGAAATATAAGATTTGAACCCATAATTTAACAGTACAATAATACAAATCTTAAAAACTGCACTCATCAAATTTAAATCCTGAATTCGCCTCTGTACTAATCTTTATCACAAAATTTCTCAGAATCACTGAATTCAAACAACAATTGAAATAGTTTTCTATTCTTATCAATAGTAAAATTCTCAGTGATAAATGTAAATCCCTAATATCTACTTGTACCTAACTCCTAGGGATTTGTGCCTAATTCACTTGACCATAATCTGGTAGTGGAACACACATTATACCTAAATTAAGCAATTCACTTTTTCACAAAGCATAATCAAACTATTCACTCTTTGCTGTGACTTTCCAAATATGTTGTTGCACCCGTTGATCGAGGAGCCAATATTCAGACAAGGGGATTCAACAATTTATATATATA
>JAJONZ010014142.1:0-27516 GCA_029582445.1 Solanum paucissectum | reverse complement strand
GAGGTAGGTGTGGATTAAAGAAAATGAAAATTTGAATTATTTTTATTCAAAAATAAACTTTTATATTTTTTTTGTGGGGGCTTGGGTAGGGTAGTTAGGGGTTAGACGAGATTAAAAAAAATCAAAAATTTTAAATTTGAATTATTTTTTAAAAATAAAATTTTAAGGTGTTAATTTAATTTAATTTTTTGGTTGGGGGTAGGGGAAAGGGATAGAGACAAAATGAATTGATTTTAAAAAAAAATAACAAAAATTTAAAATCTTAATTTTTTTTAATGGGGAGGGTCGAGGTACGGGGTAGGGTAAGAAATTGTAATTTGAGGTTGGAGGAGAGTTTTGAAAAATATTTTTCTTAATTTTTGAAGGGAAATCATTTTCCTTAAATTTGAGTGAAATAAATTGATTTGAAAAACATTTTTCAAAACATTTAAGCCACCCAAATATGAGAAAATTTGAAAGCATTTCATACCAAACACACCCTATGTGTTTGGTATGAAAGAAAATATTTTCCGGAAAATGTTTTCCAATTTTCTCATGTTTGGTTGGGTTAAATTATTTGAAAAATATTTTCCAAAGCAACCCATTTTCCTCAAATTTAAGGAAAATGACTTCCCTTCAAAAATTAAGGAAAACATTTTCCAAAACTTTCCTCCAACTTCAAATTACAATTTTTTTTGTTGAAAAAATCAATTTAAAGCTTATTTAAAAAAATATTTTTCAACTTCAATTTTTTTATTTTTTTACCCCACCCTCACCCCCTCATTCCCTCCCCCAAAAAATAATAATTTAAGTTTGTTTTTACAAAATATTTCCACTTTCAAATTTTTATTTTCACCCCACCCCTACCCTCCCCCCCCCAACCACCCCCAAAAAAAGTTAAGTTTGTTTTTAAAAACTATTTTCAATTTCAATTTTTTATTTTTTCACCCCACCATCAATCCCCCACCCCCTCCAAAAATAAAATAAGTTTGTTTTTTTAAAATATTTTTAATTTTTAACCCCATCTCATCCCTTCCCCCACCCCCAAAAAAAATTAAGTTTATTTTTTAGAAAATATTTTCAATTTCAATTCAAAAATCATTTTCTGCTCTTTAGTAAAATTAAAAGATATTTTCTCAAAAATATTTTTCATTCATAAATCAAACACTAAAAAATCTTTTCCGGAAAATATTTTCTACTCATCAACCAAACATGAGAAAATAAGTAAAAAATATACTTGTTTTCCAGGAAAACATTTTCCTTCATACCAAACACACCCTTAAAGTTGCTTACTTTTCCTCTTCTGTTACATGTCCGTTTGATTTTTCTATTATTGCACTTGAGATATACATCTATTGTTGTTTTTACTAAAGAAACATAGGCAAACAATCCTCAATATGGGTTGTATCTACTGTAACATGTTTTATACAGTTAATTTTATGTTGTATTTCTAGAAGACATAAAATTGTCGATATTAAAAATTGATATCGTGGCTTAATAGCCTAAACAGATTAAATGAGATATGCTTTCATTTTGTATTTGTACCTTTATAAAATCAAGATAAGTATAATTATCACATGTATACAAAGACATCCCAATTAAGCACTTTAATCTACAAAAGCAGAATAGAATAAACTTTGACATGCAAATAAGTTGAAATACTCAACGTACCAATTATTAAATCCTTTTTGGATTCTTTCATACCCATTGAAATTACATGTGTATTCTGGTAATGATCAATTTGCTTGAACTGAAAAAAGATGTTGGAAACTTAGTAACATCTAACATGCCTACTACCACTTAAACTTAAACTAACAGACGGATCAAAACAAGACTTTGATAAATTAAACATGACTCATTCTTTCATGAAAATATAAGTATCCCTATATCTCCAAGTTCCGCTTCAGTAGCTACCTGTTTCTCCAAAAAGTTATTTTTAAGTTTTCTGAACCGCTGCTGAGACCATCAACTGTTAAGACCATCAACTGTTAAAAAAAAGAACATTGCTCATCTGGTGCAGATTACTTAGGACGACTGTGGGACATTAAGCAAAGCTGAAAACTTGTTCCAATCCCAATCCTCCAAGTTCTGTGACACAATAGCACCTCCCACCGCCATAGCCAAAAGAACAACAACAAATCCTTTCAGACACCCATGTCCACGAGACAGCCTTGCTAACAACATTTTACAGTACTTATCTGCATCTCTGAAGTGTGACAGGTGAACATCCACTCCACCAGTTAATGATTTCTCATTCTACAACCAAAAGTGAAACAAAATAGTCATTTGACTTGTATGAGTTTGGAGCAAATGTAAAACTAGCAACTACTGTGGCAAGCAGATATAACCCCCCGAACCACCAACCCGAAATGGCCCATGGTTCTGCTAGTGCTGGAACTAAGTAGGACAGAAAATCCCCAAGTCAGGATTCAGACCCCCAAGCCCAAGAAAAGAAACCGAATACAAAAACTACCTTGTGTCTGAAGCTCTTGAGAGTCTCCTTCAAAGCCTCAGGAGAAGACTGTCTCCTTGATAACTCCTTCCACCCCTCGGTGAGCTTTCTCAACACTGCTACACTTGCTTCGATGTTATCCAGGTAAATCTTGTCCTATTCAGAAAAAAATGAAGACAAGAAAAATGGATTATGAAAATCTGAAGAACTTTAATCCTATATATTTTGCAAAAATGCAATGCATAAGACTTGACAAGAAGCCAAATGGGTGTATAATTCATACCCACTGCTTATAACAGTCAGCGCTCTGGGTCAAACACCAATTGAATATGTTTGTTGCCTCTCGAGATAGTTCTGGATTGCCTGCAGAAGAGCCAAGGGTAATTCTTGCTTACCAGCCACTCTACAATCTAAAAATCTCAGAGAAATCAGTTCAAGTAAAAGATATACCTCCTCCAACTGCCTTTACAGCTAGTAGCAGTATCTGTTGTGAAACTTGCTTCATTGCTTTGCTTCCAGGGGAACCAGCAAGCGCAACCTCCTTAAGAGTGGGATATACTGCCTCAAACCTTTCAGTTGCCTGAAATTGAAATAATTAAGAAATTAGAATACAAGAAAAATTCACCTGATCCACTATGAATAGGAGAAGAAGACAGACAAACGCTCAATCGCACCTTGACTCGCGCAGAAGGAGCGGGGAAAGTCACTCGTAGAAGCAGGTCAAGGGATGAAGACGGCATCAGACGCTCTCCCTTCCTAACAGCCCCATTTACTAAAATTGTACGAGCTTTTGGTGCAGAGAGGATCCTGAAATTACATTTTTTTTTAAAAAGAATTAGCTCTTACTGTGGGGCAAAGCAGACAAATGTAACCAAGAGGTGCAATCAAAAGTTACAGACCTTTCTACCACCTGCAAAATCAAGTCCCTTGTCTGCGGATTGGAACCTGATTTTCCTCCAACTAAAGGCAAGGTATGATGTGCCCACAAGTACAATCCAACGCAGAGATCTCCCTGACAGGCCTGTACCAGAGTATCCGTTTTGATGTTAAGAAGCCAATGTAAGGTGGAGAAGAAATACAGGGTAGTTCTAATAAACAGTAGAGCTCTACATCACCTGGACTATCATCCATGCAATAACTATAAGTTTGTCTTGCCCTTGATACTTTGGACTTTCCCGAAGCGTCGGGAGTATGGTGATTAAAACATCAGGCTTTCGTCGTAGTACCATTGCCAAAACTAAAAACATGGCAACCTGCAATTTAGTAATTTGTTGCACAAGTATCAGCCCAGGATGTCAAGATAGCATGTTATGGCAATTGAGTTGATTACGACAACCATGCCAAAGAAATTGTACTCTGATTTTGTAAGTGGATGGTGTTGCTAATCTTACCTACAACTTATTTAAGTTCAACTAATTCAGGAATCTTCTTTTGGTTGGGCATCACTACATAATTCATCCGCGATCAATATAAAACTAGCTGCAGTGATTCTTTCATTTACCGCTCGAGTGCTTGGTTTGATCAATTTCATCCTTATGTGACAAAATCTCAACTGAGAAAGACTATACACAAGTGATCATGTCACATAAGTGGGCGGCTCAAAAATTTACTAGGGAAAAATTAATTAACTTGATCAAAAAAAGATAATAATCAGATAACAGTGCTAAGGACTTCTGTTCATTGTGACACTAAATTTGTATGACCTTGAGAGCCATATCCACCTTCTAAGGTAAAGTAATTTAACCCTCTTCCCTCCTTGTTTTACCCCATTTGGCTCTGCCTAACTCTACAAGACTACAACTTACAGTGAATGGAGACTAGATTTGGCATTCCTACTACTCTCACCAAACTGATTTAAATCTTTTTCTCTTCCCTTTCTTCTCAGGATTTCCCTTTTCTGCTTTACCTTTTGCTACCTAATCCCAGAAGAGGAAAGCAAATAAAAATAGATGTTATCCCCTTCCGAATGCCTGAAACCTTCTGCTTTTATACAGGGACAAATATACATACAAGGGACCAATCCATACATAAACTTAAAGACTATACGTAATTGCAAAGTTATTCCAAATAATTGAAAGAAAATCTCTGGGAATACCTGAGATTTTGACGATGTTTGTTGGCCACCTTTCTTGGAGCCCTTAGAACCTGCTAGTTGGGCTGTTAAGTCCACAAGAATACTGTCTAGTCCCCACAGCACAAACGATCCAAGAGCCTCGAAAGAACGTTGGTTGATCCAATCCACTGATGTTTTATAAACTGGTTCAGGAAGATGTGAAACAGGAACCTGTTTGTTGTAAATCAAGTTATTACTCTTTCAGTCACATATGGTGCCAACCAAATATTTGAAAGCAATTATCACTCTTTTTTTTTGAGAATGGAAAGCAATTATCACTCTGTACACAAGAACTTAAAACTTCATACCTAAACACAATAAGATACATATAGTTAACCATTCATCACATATGTACACCATACACAAATAATGTACTCAGTATTCATCCAAAGAGAGCAACCAAATTCATAGATCTAAGAAGCAGAGCAAATTTGATCATCGACCATGTTATTGAGCATCGATCTAAGGGAGAGATGCAAACCATTGACTGGCAACTAGATGACCAACAAAGATAGCATAAATATAAGTCGAGTTCCCTGCATTTAGATGCATCAAGAATGAGAATGCACTCAGAAGCTAGCTGGTGTTACATGAGTGAATGACCATAAATTTCATGAAAGATAGTATGCCGCTTCACTTGGCATTTATTGCAACAGTAAAGATTAATGACAAAATTTCATAGACCAATGACAAAAGAAATCAAAGCTTACAGTACATAATATCATGTAATGGTCAGTAAATTAGCAAATTCAACATAATGTAAATAATGAGCTGAATGTTACAAATTACTACTTGTTTTTTTCCACAACACCCTGTGACTAGGCTTGGAACTTACTACATTCGAAATTTCAGTTAATAATGGTGGTATCCAGGCTAACTTGCTGGCAACTCACTATCATACCATACCTGCATCCTCCACAAGTATAAGTAATGGGTAACTCTATCCACAAAAGTTTAGGTAGATCTGAAGAAATGATCTAACTTTTTGCTTATGCCGGGATACTAGTCTTGCATGGTCCCTCATTCCAATTTCATTGACGGCTAGGCCACACCATCATGTGCAGTTTTAGATATTAAAATTATATAAGTAGTTGTGAAAGAATTATAATAAAGTGGGAGTTGAAAACTTAAATTGATGTAAAAAATTAGAGTAGACTTACATAGTCCCTTATGTATGGGTACAAGTATATATTTTTCCTTACCTATAAAACTGAATAAAACATCCCTTATTTCTGTAAAAGTGGATATCTTTAGTCATAACATTAAAGAGTGTCTTAAACACAAAACAGAAAAGTCTCAAAGTGAGTCTAAAATAATGGCAGCTTCTTTCAAAACGTCTTCTTCAACATAGAAATGCCCGTCTTCTTCCCCTTCTCTCCCTAACTTCTTCCATTCTACCCAAAATCCTTAGAAACCACAATTCCTAGAAACATAATCCAAATTAGTGGCAGATCTAATCCACATCAAGCAGGAACTTATCTACTGCTAAAAGAAATTGGAGTTACAGGTATTTACACTTCAAGGTTGCTTGATCAAATTGTGTTTTTCCCTCTTAAAAGTTGGAAAGCACTGAACATGAAATTGAAGCAAAACCTGTGTTTCTCTTTTTTTTCCCTAGTGTTTTTCCTTTCTGGATTGCAAATTTCAGACCAGCTCCAAACCCTTTAACATTCATCTTGTTAGTTCTTCTCTCTTTTTAAAAATTGATACAGAAACTTATTACTAATCTCTGAAATAAATTTTAAAAAAATTGTACAGCTTAAGCAAGCCCTTATACCATGTTAGCAGAGCACGAATAGAAACAAAGAGAAAAGATTTCTCCCTTCAATCTTTTTTTCATTTGGTTTAACGCTGAAGTTATTTTTGAGATTTTTACTGTTAGTTTTGAAAACACGGGTTAAGGTTAAGACTGAAGATATCCATTTTTACAAACATAAAGGATCTTTTATATTCAGTAGTACAGATAAGGGACTAAAAATTAACATAAAAGTTTGATTGGATTAATAAATGAAGTCTCAAGGCTTGTGAAAGTTGTATTACATAGATATTATAATTTCGAACATTAGGAGAGATCCAAAATATAAAGAGGTGGAGAGCAAAAAAGGGAGCATTTTTACTTAGTAGGCGTTTGGCCATGCGATACCATATCACGATATGGTATCGTGAGATGGAATCAGCGTTTGGACATGCGATTTTACGCTGATTCCATCTCATGAGATGTGATTCCATATTCTCCAAAAACCATGATATGGAATTATATGGGAATTCCATATCATGATTTGAGATATTTTAATACAAAAATTGATCCATGAGTTTATATTATCTTTAGCTCCATACAAAGGACTACACTATCATTTGCAAGATTACCGAGGAAGTGAAAGAGAGCCTCAAAATGCCAAAGAACGGTTAATTATAGGCATTTATCTCTGTGCAATGTGATTGAATGGACTTTTGGAGCTTGGAAAAATAGATTTAGAATACTGAAACAAGGCATGAACCATTATGGTATTGATACACAAGTGAAAATTGTCATAACTTGTACAATGTTGCATAATTATTTGCGAGAATACCAAAGTACTGATGAAATATTTATGGTTTATGAACATGAAAATATAGTTGCGGATGATATTGACCAATAAATGGCTCAAAGTAACAATGTTAGTTCGTTTTCTCGGTCACATGATCGAGAAATGCAAGTTCAACGTGAGAAAATTGTCCGTACTATGTGGAAGGATTATATTAAAGACTAGTACACTACAATTTATGTTCAATTTTTTTTTATTAAATTAACGTAAGATGAATCAATTACTTAAGTGGAGAATAAATAGCTTTGTAATAATTTATTATGCGATTTTATAATTTTTTGTTTATTTAATAAGATTGAATAAACAATTGGGCTATTTTAATAATTTTACCACTTATGCGATTTTTATGTTTATGAGAAAATATACACCACAAAATTTCATATCGCATGTCCAAACAAAACTTCAATTTTATCTTCATGATTCCATATCATGATTCCATATCATGATTCCATATCGCATGGTCAAACGGGTCCTTAGTATCATAAGTAGCATTTCCATATACCACAATGCACGTCCAAACATTTATTCAAAGGAAACCACATAGCAATGTGGCCAAAAAACAACTGTTTCTAACAAAAGTTGTCAAATTTGAAAATGAATGTCAAAAGTCGATGAAACTCACATCTGCGATTTTACTGAGCGGGGACTCCCTGAACAATTTCAACCACGGAAATTGTGAACCAGCCACTGCCGCAAATGACCGTCCAAAGTAATCCGCAAAACGCATCAATTGTATTTCTTGCTGAGATTCATACGAAACCTGCATAAGATAGAAAAAGTCAACATCGTGCAATTTGGGGATCGAAAAAGGAAATGATGCACAAATAGATC
The DNA here is from genome assembly GCA_029582445.1 of Solanum paucissectum. NCBI lineage: Eukaryota > Viridiplantae > Streptophyta > Magnoliopsida > Solanales > Solanaceae > Solanum > Solanum paucissectum. The sequence goes on along the minus strand of JAJONZ010014142.1, from coordinate 19,556 downwards.
AAGATGTTCTCTTACAGTTATATCAGCGAGAAAAGCATCTAGATCAGCTGCATCGATCTTCGCAGCAGCTTCAGCCACAGTAACTTTTGGCTTCTTCGGTTTTTTTACCTTGTCCTTCTTCTTCTCCCCAACCACACCATTCTCAGCACCACCTTCAGCATCGTTATCCTCGTCTTCATCGTCCGACCGGTGTTTCATCGCCGATCTAACCGGAGCATCACCAACAGCGTACATCTCAGCCGTCTGAGCTGCAATTCTCTTGCGGCGTTCATCGGAGTGCTTCTCAAGCGACTTATACACATTATCGGCGCCGGAAATAGCAGATCCATTGGCGATGATTACCTTGCCTGAATCCGAGAGTTTTTGCTGCTTTTTTTTCTGCTTCTTCACATATGTCACCTTTTGCCATCCGTGATTGTTATCAGTGTTTGATACGGAGTGACTTGATTCGAATGGAATGGATTTATCTTCCATGATTATCCTTCTTACTCTTGTTTTCTTCTTCTGTAAGAGTGCCGGAGAGGTAGAGAAACAGATCGGAATTTTTTAGAAGAAAAAAAAAAGCGTTTGGTCGGAGACGAGGGTATATAAAGGAGTTGACTCAGTAACATAGGGTTTCGCGTTTCATAAAATTACGGAATACCATTTTCAAATGTGAAATCATCCGTCAATATTGGATGATACATGAATATTCAATATTGGCCAAAAAAAATTGTATCTAATTTTTTATAAATCCATTCAACTAATACATATTTTTTTAGATTCTACCCTCTCTGTCCACTTTTAATTATAATGTTCTGCTTTTCGAAAGCTAACTTGATTAATTTTTAAAGTTAAATTAAATTATATTAATTTGATATTTTAAATAAAATATTTAGATAAAATATACGAAAAATATTATAAATTCAATTTTTTGCATATCAATATAATGAAAAATATATTATAAAATATTAGTTAAAGTTATTATGATTGACTCTTAAAAAAGGAAACTATGACAATTAAAAGTGGACTTAATTTTTAGATAGGAATATATCTATTAATTTGATCATTTAACATGATTTTTTAACTAATTTCTCATTTATCACTTGAATAAAACATATAAATATGGTCTATGTCTCATCTATATTTCTTGTTTTATATTGCTCATATATTTACGGTGTATGTTATTAGTCTGAGACTTACAAATTAAATAGAGATATCAACGACACAGTGGGATGAATGTCAAATTGGCTCAACAAGCCAATCAACCATAAAAGGTCATGTGTGAGAGATAAGAATAAATAGTTTTGGGAAAAAAAGTCTTGGGATTAAATTTTGATGTCTTGTTTGTTTGTCATGTTTGAGATAAATTATCTCACCATTAATACCATAGCGACGGAATAAGTTATCTCATATACATAGTGAAATAAGTTATCCCTAAATAACTAATCCCAGGATAATTAATCATAGAATAACTTGTTTCCAACTAGTGGTGGCAAATGGGCGGGTTGGGTCAAATTTGGGCGGGTTGAAAATGGGTCAACATAAAATGGGTAATAATTCAACCCGCCCATATTTGATATGGGTAAAAATGGATTGGGTAACAAATGGGTTGGGTAAAATACTTGTTTACCCATATTTTATCCATATTTTCATGAGTAAATAGTACTCTACTTAAGAATTCAATATGGAGAAAATATTTTAGTCTTTTTTTAGATGAAAAATGTTGAAAATGCTTCATTTAGTTTATTGTATCATAAAAGTAAAAAAAAATCCTAAACTTTTCAATATAAAATAAATTTATGTAATAACAAGGGGAACATATTTTTAATTTCAAAATAAATGAATATTTGCATTTTAGGACTAAAACATGTTTAATGCACTTTAAGCAATGCCAATACTAATACATGACTTGCTTATTTTACACTATTATTTATTATCCAATATAAAATTAAACAAATAAAAAATATAATTATAATTAACAAAAGAAATGTACATTTAAAATATATATTTTTGGAGGGTCAAAGACTTCACCTTTTCAATTATAGAGAAAAATAATTAGTTTTATAGAAGAACATAAAAAGGAAGAGAAGTTACAATATTTTTGATGATATCATAAATTTTGAGTGAATAAAAGTTAGAAGCTTAACCCATTTGGCTAATTCATATTTTATCCATATTTTACCCATATGTTACCCATATTTTTATGGGTTGAATAAGGGTATCGACACATATCTTGCCCATGTAAAAAGTCACTCACCCAACCCATTAAAATATGGGCGGGTTGCCAAAATATGGGCTCATTTTGCCGGCACTATTCCCAACCAAATGACCCATTTCTCACGGCCAAGGTAATATATACCTTGGAGTAATTTAAGTATCAAAATAATTATCTTAATTTTGAGAGTTGTTAATGAAAGGGAAATTTTCATAAATAGTTAAGAGTTGAAACATAATTAGTCTCCTTAGCTATAGTTTGTCTAATTACGTAGCGTAGCTATAGTTTCAGTAGCTATTGTATATCTTGCTTGAAATTTTTTTTTTTTATACAAATTGGACTCTTAACTTATTTAATGAGGGGGGAATTTAGATTATTAAAAAGGAAAATAATCTCACAAATCATTAGAATTTCTTACCAAATATGACTTCTACCAAACAAAGAAAGATAAATTTCTTACCCCATATATATATATATAGAGAGAGAGAGAGAAGTAAATGTATACAAATAAATAACTAGAACGTATACTTGCTGATACCATATATACAAATACAAAAAAAGTAATTGTATATGATTTGTTGAAAATATACAAATAAGGTCTAAAAAGGTAAGAAAGTCGCAATAAACATTGTTACGCCAAATTCATAGAATCGTGTATAATGTAATATGAAATGTATTGATAGAAATACAAATCACAAAAAATATACAAAACAAATTATACAATTACCTCAATAATGCCGAAATTATACAAATAATAGTTGGAGCGTATACTTGCAGATAATATTCAAATACAAAAGAAAAAATTGTATATGATTGTTGAAACTATACAAATAAGGTCTAAAAAGTATAAAAACTGCAATAAACATTGATATGCTAAATCCATAGAATCGCATACAACATAATGTGAAATGTATTAGAAATATAAATCACAATAAAAATATAAAATAAATTGTACAAAATTCCTCAATTTATTCACCATAATCTTGATCCATTGACCCATATTCATCATCTTTATTCAATTTACAAACAGAGTAAAGGTACCAAATTGAACTTCTTCTTTTTTACCTTCAAATTCCTCAAGGTTCTAGATAGTTCACGCTTGGCCATTCTGATTTGCATAACAACTTCTTGGGGAAAAATTAAAATTGCTTTTATTCACTTGTTATTCTTGAATTTCCGGCAGGTGACGGCATCAGCGCTAGCGTCGCGCAAACTTGAAAGGGCTGAAAAAAGTTTGCTGAACTAAAGAGAGAAACACAAAAATTTTGAAATTTGAAATTTGATGTGTTTGAGTGAATTAAGGAGAAAAATGAGTAAAAAGATTATTTTTTATCCGGTTAAGTGATTTATATGGGGTTGAGAGATTTAAGGAGCTAATTAAGAGGGTGTGGTAAAGAGAGTTAGTGTGTAGATTTGTATAGAAAGGGAAAAAGGAATTCTACACATTTTAATACCAAAAAAATGGGACCCGACTTAGCCATTTTCTTAAACAATAACCATTTTTCATAATTAATTTAAACTATAGTCATGTAACATAATTAACTATTAAATGTTAGCTTAGTTATGTAATTTTCCCTTGATGAAATTATATTACGCTCGACAATAGGCAACACAATTTAGTAAGTCATGCAATTTAGTAGGCAATTCAAATTCAATAGACAATACAATATAGTAGGTCAAATGCAATATAGCAGGCAATATAATTTTAGTATGTCAAATGTATTTTAGCATGTCGAATATAATTTCAGTAAGCAATGCAAATTTCAGTAGGCAATACAACATAATAGGTCAAACATAATTTTAGTAGGAAAGACAATATAGTAAGCAAAAATGCAATTTTCAGTAGGCAGAGCTATATAGTAGACAAAATATAGTTTTTAGTAGACAATGTAATATAGTAAGCAACAAATATAATTTATAGGTAATGTGTTATAAAATAAAGACTAAGTACTAAAATTAAGCTAATAACAACCAAGAAGGAAAGAATGTAGTAGAGAGATAAAATCAAAAACTTTTATCTTTCTTATTTTTTTGTGTTTTTCCATATAAGTTACAATATTTTTTATAGGCATAAAAGGGTACAATGGGCATTCATTAATTTATTTACAACACTCCCCTTGGGATGTCCATGTAAAATAATTTTTTTAGTGAAGTAACAAGTATATATAGTTGTTCCTAATACGCATTACTGCCGCCTCATTAAAAACCTTATCAGGAAAATCCAATGGGATAAAACCTTGATTAAGGAAAAAAGAGTACAACGCGTATTTTACTCCCCCAAATGAAAATCACGATTCAGTTGTCCAAGTTTTCTCATTCCAATCTTGTATACCATCTTCTCGAAAGTTGCGTTGGCAAAGACTTGATGAATAAATTAGCCACATTATCACTCGAACGAATCTGATGTACGTTGATATCACTATTCTTTTGGAGCTCATGTGTGTAGAAAAACACTGGTGAAATGTGTTTCGTTCTATCTCCTTTTAGGAATCCTCCCCTAAGTTGTGCTATGTATGCTACATTATCCTCATATAAAATTGTGGGTGCTTTATCTCATTTCAAACCATATTTTTCTCGAATAAGGTGTATTATGGACCTTAACCACACACTTTCTCGGCTTGCTTCATGAATAGCTATTATCTCAGCATGATTTGATGAAGTGGCAACAATAGACTGTTTCATAGATCTCCAAGATTTGGCAATACCCCACATGTGAATATAAAATTATTTGAGATCGAGCTTTATGTGGGTCAGATAAATATCCTGCATCAGCATAACCAACAAGGTCTGGACTGCAATCGTTAGAATAGAATAAGCCCATATCGATAGTCCCTTTTAGATACCGCAATATGTGTTTGATACCATTCGAATGTCTTCTAGTAGGAGTAGAATAATATCTTGCTAACACATTAACTGAAAAGGTTATATCAGGCCTTGTAGTGTTAGTAAGATACATTAGTGCGCCAATTGCACTAAGATATGGTACTTCAGGACCAAGAATTTCCTCATTCTTTTCTTGAGGTCGAAATAGATCTTTATTCATATCAAGTGATCGAACAACCATTGGAGTACTTAATGGATGTACTACATCCATATAAAATATTTTCAACACATTTTTTGTGTATGCAGATTGATGAACAAAAATACCGTTTGTCAAATGCTTCATTTGCAAACCAATACATAATTTTGTCCTTCCGATATCTTTCATCTCAACTTCGTTCTTTAAATAATCGATTGCCCTATGAAGTTCCATTGGAGTTTCAATAAAGTTTATGTCATCAATATAAACAACAAGTACAACAAACTCTGATATTGTTTTCTTTATAAACACACATGGATAAATCGCATCATTTATATAACGTTCCTTAGAAAAATACTCACTAAGCCGGTTATACCACATGCGTTCAGATTGCTTCAAACCATACAATGATCTTTGCAATCTAATTGAGTACATTTTTCGAGACTTTGAACTGTATGCTTTGGGCATTTTTAATCCTTCAGAAATTTTCAAGTATATCTCATTATCGAGTGATCCATAAAGATAGGTTGTAACCATATCCATCAAATGCATTCTAAATCTCTCATGGATCGTGAAACTAATGAGATAACACAATGTTATTGCATCCATAACAAGTGAGTATGTCTCTTCATAATCGACGCTAGGCTTTTGAGAAAATCCTTGTTTGGTGTTTGTACTATAGGCCCAAAAACTAATGAGATAACACAATGTTATTGCATCCATAACATTAGGTGTTTGTACTATAGGCCCAAAAACTTTGCGCTTGATAAGTGAATTCAATTTTGATTGAATTACTTCTTGCCATTTTGGGCAATCATTTCTTTGTCAATATTCTATAACAGATTGAGGTTCAAGATCCTCACTATTTTGCATAATTTTTTATGCAACATTGTATGCAAAAACATAATCCACCGCTATTTCTGATTGATTCAAATTTATTTTATCATCACTTGATGTTATGGATAGTTCATTATTTTCTTGAGTCTCAAGTTCATTGATCCCTTCAAGGATACTAGAATTACTCACATCTTGACTTTCTATATGAGGTTTTTTCATAGTGTCATTTTGACCTTTTAATTTTCTTTTTCTAGGGTTTTGATCCTTTGAACCTAATGGTCTACCACTCTCAGCGTGCTTTTGACTCATTAGCTATGACACTAGTAGATGGTCCTACAAGGACATCAATTCGAATTGGGACATTCTTTGCAAGAATATGCAATTTAGTAATTTTTTTTAAATCTGTAAATGTGTCTTGCATTTGATTTGTAATTTTCTGCAAATGAATGATCTTTTGTACTTCTTGCTCACAAATGAAAGTACGAGGATCAAGATGAGACAATGATGGATTTTTCCATAAAATTTCTCCTTTAATTTCACTATTTTCTCCCCCTAATTTTGGAAAAAGTGTCTCAACTAATCGACAATATGCGAATCGGGCTGTAAACATATCTCCAGTTAGTGGTTCAAGGTAGCGAATAATGGAGGGTGATTCAAACCCATTATATATTCCTAACCTTTTTTGCGGGCCATCTTAGTGCGATGTGGTGGTGCTACCGGCACATATACAGCGCATTCAAAAATTCTTAGATGAGATATATTAGGTTGTTGACCCAAAAACAATTGCAATGAGTTAAATTCATGATAATTTACCGGTCTGATACGAATAAGTGCTGCAGCACGCAAAATTGCATGACCTCACACTGAAGTAGGCAACTTAGTTTTCATAAGTAATGGTCTTGTTATCAACTGCAAACGTTTAATTAATGACTCAGCCAAATCAGTTTGAGTGTGAACATGAGCTACATGATGTTCAACTCTTATCCTAATCGATAGACAATAATCATTAAATATTTGGGATGAAAACTCTGCAACGTTATCAAGACGAATGGACTTAATCTGATTATCAGAAAAATGTGCCCGTAATCGTATTATTTGTGCCAACAATTTTGTAAATATCAAGTTGTGAGATGACAATAGGCACACATGAGACCATTTAGAAGAAGCATCTATCAGGATCATAAAATATCTAAATGGCCCACTTGGTGGGTGAATAGGTCCACAAATGTCCCCATGTATACGTTCCAAGAACGCAGGGGACTCAATAGTGACTTTCGTTGGTAATGGTCTCACAATTAAATTAACTTGCCTTGATAACATGCATTACAAGAAAATTAACCATTTAAAAGAATCTTCAAATTCTTTAATGGATGTCCATTTGAGTTTTCTATAATTCATCTCATCATTATAGACCCAGGATGTCCCATACGATCATGCCAAGGTACGAAGGTATCAGAATTCGTAAACCCCCTATTTACTATAGAATGTGCCTCAATTGCACTAATTTTTGTCCAATACAATTCAGAAGATAAGGCTGTAAATTTTTCTACAACATATGTCTGCCCGGAGACATTTTTTATTATACCAAGATATTCAAGATTCATTTCATCAATTGTCTTGATATGATAACCATTTTCACGAATATCTTTGAAACTCAATAAGTTTCTCCGAGACTGATGAGAAAACATAGCATTATTTATTATGAGTTTAGTTTCCTTGGGAAAAATTATAATGGCTCTTCCGAATCCCTTGATCAAATTTGCACAACCAGATATCGTAGTAACATTCATATTGCCCATACTTAAATGAGAAAAATATTTCTTATTTTTGAATATCGTGTGTGTTGTACTAGAATCAATCAAGCAAACGTCTTCATAATTTGATAATTTACTTGGAGAATTATCCATATCTTCAAAAGTAATGAAATAAATTTATATTAAATCATTACTTATCTTATACTAAATAATTTATAAAATATACGAAATAACGGAAGTGTTAAAACGATATTTAAATCATAATGATCATATACTAATAATGCATAAGATCTTTATCACCCAAACCTTTAAAACTAAACTTTAGTCTAGTTTAGCATGTCTAAAATAAGTATTAATATAATTATCTAATTTCTTGAAAGGACATTTGAGTGACAAAAGAAAAAGTTATTATTTTCACTTACTTTATTTAGATAGTGCTTAGATAGTGCATCTACTTTTATTTTAAGAGAAAAGACATAAAGTCACCATTGAAGTTGTCCCGGATTTTCAAAAAGACACCTTAACTTTGCAATCGTCCTATTACCCTACTAAATAATTTTGAACAAATATTATTATATCATTTTGCGTCCACCTGACATAGAGAGTGGTGTGCACTCTCTCAAAAAGAGTGAGCAACCTAAAATAACTAATATAATTTTATTTTTACAAGTATTTTATTATAAAATATATTTTCTTATTTTTCTTATTATTTTAACTTTTTTTCCTTTTTTTTTCTCTTTCTTTCTTCTTTCTTCTTCAAAAATGTATTGTCATCTCCATTGAAGCTTCTCACTTTCAATGTCACCATTTTTACCACAACTTCACCTTCCTTTTTTTACTACTATTAGTTTTAATCTCTTTAATTTTAAAACTTTATCCAAATATTTTCTTACATTTCGAACAATTTGATAAACCCATTAGATTTCAAGATGATTAGGAGAATCATATAGTTTTTTTTATCCGATTTCAATTAAGTTCTTTCAATTTTTGGGGAATTCATTGATTCTTTTAAAATTATCATTTCTAATTTTGAAGTTATATGAAAAGGAGTAGTTGATGATACCTTTAAAATTTTAAATTTTCTTAGAAATATAATTAATTTTGTTATCAATAATTCAATTAAGTCTAAAAATAGTATGAATTCTATAAAGAATTTTACCCCAAAAGAAGAAAAAAAATGGAAGTGGGGTTCAACTTGACGTGGTGGGTGGGGTGAGGGTGGGAGGTGAAGAAAAAGAAAGAAAATGGAGATATTGATCACTTGAAAGTGGGAGGTGGAAGATGAAGTGAAATTTAAGATGAAATCAAAATTAAAATAAGTCAAAAAGTAAGAGAGAAAGAGATAAAAAAAACTTAAAATGAAAAAAAGTTACATTTTTAATTAAATTAACACATGTCATGTAATGATTGGTGTGTGAACACACTTGCTTCTTAAAATCTGGGGCTGATCGAAAAATGATATAATAATATCTGTTCAAAATTGTTTAGTGGGGTAATAGGACGATTGCAAAGTTAAGGTGTTTTTTTGAAAATTCAAGACAACTTTAGTGGTGACTTTATGTCTTTTCTCTTATTTTAAATATAACTTTATATATTTTCTTCTATAGTCACAAAAGGATAAGAAGAAAATATTATTTTAATATATTTCAATTCATCTTCAAATCATTGTAAAATCCAACTCACATTTTCATAGATGTTTTAAAAAGGACTCAATGAATTTACATGGACAAACATAAGTACTTTAATTATTTACTTCCCACATTATGACCAGTACAAAACAACAAATATTAATAACATTATTATTAGCAAATATTAACCATGATTATTCTTTCATATCAACAGAACCGTCACCAATTAAGTGATCTATTTTTCCTTCAGGGTGTGTGAAGAAATCTTCTACATCCAAGTGTGTGATGTCAATATGATCTGTGATAAAATTAGCTTCATGATTTTTATCCTTCTTTCTTAGTTTTAGGAGTACGACAATCACGTTCATAATGACCTCTTCCGCCACATCGAAAACAGTTTGTTTTAACTGCTTCACGTTTCTCATCTTTTTCTTTTCCCTTTTGATAGTGATTTTTCTTTGGTGAATGATTAACACCAAGAAAAAGATTTTTCTCTTGGTCATAATTAAGATCACGTCCACGTCCACTTCCACGACCTCTTCCACGCCTAGTGTGGTGGGCGTACTCCTCATTCACTTCAGGAAATGGTGTAGATCCAGTAGAACAATTTTCGTGATTTTTCATTAACAAATCATTATTTTGTTCAGCCATGAGAAGATGAGAAATAAATTCAGAATACTTCTTGAAACCCTTTTCTCGATTTTATTGTTGTTGTAGAAGCACATTCGGGCATGAAAGGTGGAGAACATTTTTTCCATCCATCACTAACCGTATCTCCACATACTTTCAATTGAGAAGTAATTCTGAACATGACAGAACTGTACTCATGAATAGACTTAGAGTCTTGTAACCTTAAATGCATCCAATCATATCGTGCCTTTGGATTAATGACCATCTTCAAATGGTCATATCTTTCTTTTAGATTATTCCACAGAACGAGTGGATCCTTGATTGTGAGATATTAAATTTTTAAATTTAGTCAATATGATGACGTAAGAATATCATTGCTTTAGCACAGTCTTGTTTTGATGCTTTACTTTCAGTTTTAATGGTCTCTCCAAGACCCATTGCATCCAAATGGATTTCAGCATCCAGTACCCATGAAAGGTAGTTCTTTCCCGAACTATGAAGGGTAACAAACTCAAGTTTAGTAAGATTAGTCATAATAAAGAGAAGAAAAATAATAATACCTTAGTCTTCAAATTTAGTGTTCAAACTTTGAGATGACAGAGTCTCGTGCTGATAACGTGTTATAAAATAAAGACTGAGTGCTAAAATTAAGCTAATAACAACCAAGAAGGAAAGAATGTAGTAGAGAGATAAAATAGGAAACTATTATCTTTCATATTTTTGTGTGTTTTTTCATATAAGTTACAATGCCTTTTATAGGCATAAAAGGGGTAAAATGGACATTCATTAATTTATTTACAACACAATGCAATTTATAAATAATTCAAATGTAATTTCAGTAGGCAATGCAAATTTCCATCAGACAATGCAAATTGAATAGGCAATGCAAATTTTTAGTAGGTCCTACAAGTTAGTGGACAATATGATATAGTACCAAATGCAATTAATAGGCAATGCAATTAGGCCAAATGTAATATATTAGACAATGCAATTAGTAGGTCCAATGCAATATAGTAGGCAAGCAATTTCAGTAGGCCAAATACAATTTTCAGTAGGCCAAATATAATATAGTAGGCCAAATTCAATATAGTAGGCAAACAATTTTAGTAGGCCGCATACAATTTTCAAAAGGAAAAATGTAATATAGCAGGTCAAATGCAATGTAGTAAGCAATGCAATTAGTAGGCCAAATACAATATAGTAGGCATACAACTTCAGTAAGCAATACAATGCCGCTTATAGTAAAACGTTTTGCCTCTTTTCTTGGATCTGCATTATATGTTTAACCCTAACCTCAACTATATTGATATTCATATGGTGAAGGCATAAAAAATGAGAAAACCACATAAACATAGGAGACATTACATCAAAAATCATAAGGAAGCGTTATTATTCATATGATAAAAGTATAACAATTGAAGGAAACCCATAAACTGGAGACACAACACATAAAGTGGATATGTTTTTAGACAAAGAAAGCAAAGAAGAACAAGAGTAGTGCATATTGGAATGGTGGTATTATATATAGAGTCGGTAGCATCAACTCGACGTGACTTTAAACCGCAATCGCTTATTGTTGAAGCTAATAGCTTTCCAGAGAAAATTGAAGAAAATGTGTCAAATAAGTCTTGGTTTTGTTTTTTGTGACACTTTGACCAAGAAAGTATAAAACTCACTTAAAAATGTAATTAAGTTAATCTGGGACCAAATTAATATTATCAAAACTTTCTAATCTTTTATGAAATACAAAAAAATACTACATTTTCCAACTACTTTAATTCTATCCAAATCATTAAAAAAAAAAAGTAAAAGAAATTAGAATTTTTTGTCTTCTTCTTCTCTCCAATGTTCTGCTCTTCTTCCTTAGAAAATCTAACTATCAACAAATATTCTCCCTATTATCTTCCTCCTCATCTCCGGCCGTTACTTTCTCTTTCTAAAATTAAAACGGGTAAGTCATTTTTTTGAAAGATTATACAATTTTCGAACTACACATTCTTGATACTAAATTTTTTTCTTGGGTTAATGAATAAAAAATCGTTCTATAGATGTGAAAATTGAATAATGGTGTAATGGTACCTATTATTTATTATGTTTGAAAGAAATCGACAAACCCAAAATAACTCTAATTTTGAGGAAATGTATATGTATTGTTGTTGTTTAGTGAAAAGTCATTTTTGTTGCTTTTGTTCTTCTTTTTGTGACCATTTTTTTCATATGATTGTAGAAATATGGTCTTTTTCAATTGTCCTGAAATTTAAATCTCTAATTCCAAAGTCGCTTTGCTGCTCTAGAAAAAATAAATACGATATCTCTACTTTGATGAAATTTGGTAGTATTAAGTGTAGCATCTATATATGCCAATCCGCACCTGGACCATAAGCAAGAAAGAAAAACTCTACTCAATTCATTTGGTAGAGAAATCATTGGTAAAAACATATGCAAAGAGTGTGTAGATCATTCCCAATTTCCCATTCAATAGGCTAGGTCGTCTTTCTACTAGGTGTATCTAGACAGAGGTTAGAAAGCATTCCAGGGCACAAAAAATCAAGCAAGAAACAAAATTGAGTTTTGAAGAATATGCAAGAAACTGGAGAATGCTTGAACAATATGCAAGAAAGTGGAGAATTGTGTTGTTAATAAACTCGAGTTAGCAAGAATCACTTTCAAGTCTCAATCTTTTTTTTCTTTTCTTATAGTACAATGCCTTGCCTCTTTTCTTGAATCCGCGTTATATCAATGTTTAAACCTAACTTCAACTATATTGATATTCATCTGATGAAGGCATAAAGAATGGAGAAAAACCTATAAACACAGGAGACATTACATCAAAAAGCATAAAAAGTGTTATTATTCATATGGTAAAATCACAACGAATTGAGAAAATTCATAAATTTGGGGCACAATACATAAAGGGCATAAAAAATTTACTTACTTGCGGTGGATATGTTTTGAGACAAAGAAAGCAAAGAACAGGAGTAGTACATATTGGAAGGGTGGTATTATATATAGAGTCGGTCGCATAAACTTGACGCGACTTTAAACTACAATTGCTTACCGTTTAAGCTAATAGCTTTCCAGAGAAAATTGAATAAAATGTGTCAATTAAGTCTTGGTTTTGTTTTTGGTGACACTTTGACCAAGAAAGGGTCAAACCCACTTAAAATATAATTAAATTAATCTGGACCAAATTAACATTTTTAAAACTTTCTAATCTCTTATAAAATACAAAAAAATACTATATTTTTCAACTACTTTCACTCTATACAAACCATTAAAAAAAGTAAGTGAAATTATAATTTTCTCTCTCCTTATTCTTCTCTCCAACGTTCTATTCTTCTTCTTCCTTAGAAAATCCGACTATCAACAAAAAATATTTCTATTATCATCCTCCTCACCTCTGGCCGTCACTTTCTCTTTCTAAACTGAAGGTCCCGTTCGACTTAAAACTGGTAAGTCATTTTTGTGAAAGATTTTACAATTTTCGAACAACACCTTCTTGATACTAAGTTTTTTTCTTGGGTTAATGAACAAGAAATTGTTCTATAGATGTGAAAATTGAATAATGGTGTAATGGTACCTATTATTTATAATTATTGAAAGAAATCGACAAACACAAAAATACCCTATTTTTAAGGAAATGTATATGTATTGTTGTTGTTTAGTGAAAAGTCATTTTTGTTGCTTTTGTTCTTCTTTTTGTGACCATTTTGTTCATATGATTGTAGAAATATAGTCTTGTTCAACTGTCGTGACATTTAAATCTCCACTTTCAAAGCCGCTTCGCTGCTCTAGAAAAGTAAATATGATATCTCTACATTATGAAATTTGGCAGTATTGCCAACCCACACCTAGACCACAAGCAAGAAAGAAAAACTCTACTTAATTCATTTGGCAGAGAAATCATTGGTAAAAAATATGTTCAAAGAATGTGTAGATCATTCTCAATTTTCCATGCAATAGCCTAGGTGGTGTTTCTACTAAGTGTATATGGACTAAGTTTAGAGAGCATTCTAGGGCACAAAAAATCAATCAAGAAACAAAATTGAGTTTTGAAGAATATGCAAGAAACTGGAGAATTCTTGAACAATATGTAAGAAAGTGGAGAATTCTTGAACAATATGCAAGAAAGTGGAGAATTACGTTGTTAATATTCTCGAGTTAGCAAGAATCACTTTCAGCTCTCAATCTTTATTTTTCTTTTCTTATAGTACAACGTCTTGCCTCTTTTCTTGGATCTGCGTTATATCAATGTTTAAACCGAACTTCAATTATATCGATTTCCATATGGTGAAGCCATAAAGATGGAGAAAACCCCATAAACACAGGAAAAGTTACATAAAAAGCATAAAGAATTACTTACTTGCAGTGGATATGTTCTGAGACAAAGAAAGCAAATAAGAACAAGAGTAGTACATAATGGAAGGGTGGTATTATATATATAGTCGGTAGCATAAACTCGACGCGACTTTAAACCGCAATTGCTTACTGTTTAAGCTAATAGCTTTCCAAAGAAAATTGAATAAAAGGTGTCAAATAAGTCTTGGTTTTATTTTTGGTGACACTTTGACCAAGAAAGGGTCCAATCCACTTTAAAATGTAATTAAGTTAATCTGGGACCAAGTTAACAATTTCAAAACTTTCTAATCTTTTATAAAATACAATAAAACTCTACATTTTTCAACTACTATAATTCTATCCAAACCATTAAAAAAAAGTAAAAGAAATTAGAATTTTCTCTCTTCTTCTTTTTCCCGTCAACGTTCTTTTCTTCTTCTTTTTCCTTAGAAAATCCGACTATCAATAAATATTATGCCTATTATCTTCCTCCTCATCTCCGGCCGTCACTCTCTTTTTCTAAAACTAAAGGTCTTATTCAACTTAAAACGGGTAAGTCATTTTTTTGAAAGATTTTACAATTTTCGAACAAAATTCTTGATACTAAGTATTTCTTCTTGGGGTAATGAACAAGAATCTTTCTATAGATGTGAAAATTGAATAATGGTGTAATGGCACCTATTATTTATTATTTTTCAAAGAAAATCGACAAATCCAAAAATACCCTAATTTTGAGCAAATGCATATGTATTGTTGTTGTTTAGTGAAAAGTCGTTTTTGTTGCTTTTGAGTTTGCAATATGTGTTCAAGAAAAAGGATCTAAATATTCGCCAAAGGAGGTGGCTTGAGTTACTATAAGATTACGGCATGAGTGTCCTCTATCACCCTGTCAAAGCGAATTTAGTTGCGAATGTTGTTAGTCGGCTATCAATGGGTAATGTAGCTTATGTTGAGGAAGATAAGAAGGAGTTGGCTCGTGATGTTCATAGATTGGCCTGATTGGGTGTTCGGTTGGTTGACTCCACCAATGGTGTCGTCTTTTGTGTCGTATGTAAGAGAAAAGTAAGATTTTGACCCAATTCTAATTGAATTGAAGGAAGCAGTACTTAAAAAGTTTGTTGAGGCTTTCTCCTAAAGGGGAGATGGAGTGCTTTGATATCAATGTCGTTTGTGTGTTCCCAATGTAGATTACTTGAGAGAGCAAATCTTTTCAAAATCCCATAGTTCTCGATATTCCATTCACCTCGGAAGCCACCAAGATGTATCGCGATTTGTAGGAGGTCTATCGGTGGAATATGATGAAGAAGTATATTGCAGAATTTGCGGCTAAGGATCCTAATTGTAACAAGTGAAAGTCAAGCATCAAAATCTGAGAGGTTTGTCCCAAGTTATTAGTATTTCTACTTTGAAGTGGAAATATTTGAATATGAACTTCATTGTTGGTCTACCCCACACCCGACGACAACATGACTCGATTTGGGTTATAGTAGATCGTTTGATGAAGTTGGCTCATTTTATCCCCGTTAAAATTTCTTATGTTGCGGAGGACTATGCTAGATTGTATTTGAAGGAGATGGTTAGGTTTAATGGATTGCCCTTATCCATCATCTCCGATCATGATATCCAATTCACTTCTCAATTTTGAAAGTCTTTCCAAAAGGGCTTGGTACTCGTATTAAACTTAGTACGACCTTTCCTCCTCAAACCGATGGTCAAGCGAAAAGTACTATCTAAAATTTGGAAGATATTTTGAGATCTTGTGTGATTGACTTCAAGGGTAATTGGGCTGATCGTTTGCCTTTGATTGAGTTTGCATATAATAATAGCTATCATTCAAGCATTAGTATGGCTCTATTTGAGGCTCTTTACGGTAGGAGGTTTAGATTTCCTATAGGTTGGTTTGAAGTTGGTGAGTTTTCTTTGATATGTCCTGCATTGGTATACATCAGGCTCTATAGAAAGTTTGGATTATTAGAGAAACGTTGAAAACGGCTTAAAGTCGACAAAAGTCCTATGTCGATGTTAGAAGAAGAGATCTTGAATTCTCATATCATATTTTGAGGCGTATTGATAAATTTGCTTATGAACATAATTTGCCTAATGACTTAGCATCGGTGCATCCGATTTTCCATATCTCCTTGTTGAAGAAATGTGTTGGTGATCCGACATCTATAGTACCATTGGAGAGTCTTGGTAAAAAGGATAGTCTTTCTTATGAAGAAGTTTCGGTCAAGATTTTAGACTGGAAAGTCCGAAAGTTGAGAAACAAAGAAGTTGCTTCCGTGAAGGTTCTTTTGAGGAATCAGTTAGTTGAGAGTGATACTTGGGAAGCCGAGGCCGATATGATGTCTTGTTATCCTCATTTCCTTTTCTCCGTCCCTACTCTAGCTTGAGGTATCTAGTTCCTCATGGTTCACTCTTTTGATTTCATATGTCTTAGTTATTCCCATGTTTCCTCATATGCGCATGCATGCTCATGAAAACTTGATTTTGAGAAAATAAGTTAACGTTATTGATATCTCCATGTTTATGAGCATTTGAGTATGAGTTGCATATATGCCTTATGAAATGATGTTTTGGATATGCTTTAGCTTAGAGTCGATTCTTCCTCCTCAGATATGTGCTTTTATGTGATTGCATTCATGTTGGGTTGTTAGATGTTTTCCTACCCTCTTTATGATGTCTTGAGTTTCATTCGAGGTCGAATGTTCCCAAGGGGGAGATATTATAACACCTCAGATTTGGAAAAGATGGGAAAATGTAGATTTGAGCTGGGGTATGTGTCTACAGGTCCCGTAGATGCTTCTACGGGCTGTAGCTGGCAACCGTAGGTAGTGGGAAAATAATTTTTCAAAAATTCAAATTCCAGTACCCTTTTTACGGCTCACCAAGATGGTCTGTCAACCTTTGTACAAGTCATATATAGGTCTCGTAGTGAGTTCCAGACTTTGTGAAATTTTGAGAGTCAAAGTTGGGTTCTACGAATGACATGTATGGACTGTAGGGGGACCTACGAGCCGTACATGAGACCCATCGTAAATGGTGGGAACTTCGAAGTCCTACTAACCTATCTACGGTTGACCAGTATGGTCCGTAGAAATCATTTAGGTGCATACGAGATACTATGTCAAGTATTCAACACAAATAAGCTTTGCCAAGTTGGAGATGACATAGGGTGTATGCATTACAACATGGTTTCTATAACACCCCGTATTACACATAAGTAAGTTCTATTCATATGATACTTGGCATAGACTTATCGTATAAGTGAGGAACCATGTTTCTTATGTGATTAGTGTTGCTTTAAACTAGCTTGAAAGGTGATGTGATGCCTTGCACGTTTCAACATGTGTACTGCAAGTTAACCCCGACGGAAGTATTTAAACTCAAGATAGTAAGGTGGTAATTGTGTTTAAAGCTCAAATTTAAGTGCTAAGTTAAAGCAAAAAGAATTAATATTTAGAGAACGGAATAAAATGGTGAGCTGCTTGCTTGGCTTAATTAAGCTACTAGCTGCATTACCTACTTAAGCTATATGGATATAGTTAAAGGACCCAAGGTCAATGGATCAGATTATATTAATGGGCTCACTTGAGGCCCAAACTAAGTAAAATAAAATAAAAGTGATAGGAAACCCAACAGCCAAATCTGCAAAGGCCCAATATGGTTAGGCCCAAGTAAAGGCAAGTAGGTACATCACCTAGTTTGACCTTTTGAGTTGCTTAATGTACATAAGCAGGTGCATCACCTACTTGACCAATTAGTGGCTGAAAATGGACCAAAAAATGGAGGTTCTAGAGGATTTTTTTAATGGTCAAGAAGGTTGTATATAAATCCAATATAAGCTGATCTTTTCACTCATTTTAACACACAAAATTATGAATTAACTTTATCTATCTCTCTCTTTTCTCTCAAGAGCAGCCTAAAAAATATCCTTCTAGGGTTCTTGAAGAAACCCTCATATTTGCAAACCAAGGTAAGATAAACACTTATGGATTTAGCTTAATTCTCCCATGGACTAGGAAATCATGTTATTCACGCTTGATTATAAGTACAAGGCAGAAGTTCCCACAAGCTACTGCTCATTTTTTCTTGGCTATTAAGAAACTTTTCTCTTCTTCTTTGGTTCAAGTGTGAAGGGAAGTTGAAGTTCTAGAAGAGTTCAAGTTATAAGGAGAAATTGCAGAAATTGAGGTAAGGTGATTGCTCCATATTTTTGTCCTCTTTATGTATGAGTTTGAGTGAGAAATTATGGGTGTGCTGTCATGAAGAACTCAAGGGGGAGGTGAGTTCAATATTTGGTTGTATGATAAAGAATATTTGAGGTTGTTTTATGTGTATTGTTGTTGGGACAACTTTGGTAATCTTGGCAAATGATATATAAGGTATGTATTGGACAGAAAAGGAGGATGTGGTGATATACATTATTTTAAGGGTTGTATGGTCTCATTATACGTCAAAGTTAGCTACTGTTTTACAAGGCTCATGGTGTGATAGCTGCTAATTTTAGTTTGTCATCACTTATATTGTAGATTAACACCTTTAAGGGGAGGCTGAATCGTGATAGTTGTATTGGTCAGAGAATAAGGTATGTAAGGTTATTCGATTCTATATTCCTTGGCATGGAATCTAATACTTGCGATTAATAGCAATGAAGTGAATTTCCTAAGTTTTATTCCTAATAAAGGAAACATAGTGGCATCGTAAGATCTACAGTGTGGATAACAATATTTCCCCCTCTCCTTAGCGTGTAAAATTACTTCATTACATGCTCATTTCTCTACATTTGTGTAATTATCCTCCTCATATGTGCTAGTATAGAAATGGTATTTGCAAAAGCAAGCTTGGTGAATACTCCTCTTAGTCGATTGAATTCAATTGCGTCATTTAAGCTCACAAGTAATGCATTGATGTTACATAGCTCCTTATGTCATTGTTACTGCCTTGAAGTTATTATTTTCATGTCTTCTACTACTGGTCCATAGTTCCAAATATAAAAAATGATTATGGCTGTAACGACTCGGAAAATGATAGAGTGAAACTAGAGCCTCATATGTGAGTTTGGAGTCGAGAACTTAATGAAATGATTTTATTTGAATTTGACCCAAAAAGTTCTTAAAAATGTGCTTCGGAAGTTACCGGAAACTTGTTTA
>JAJONZ010014141.1:0-14398 GCA_029582445.1 Solanum paucissectum | reverse complement strand
ACATCACCAATTTATGAATGGTATCAATTATGTGAATATTGGCAGAAAATATGTTGCAACAAGCATTGTTGATTCTGGTCGGTACGATAACGAGGCCATATCTTCTGAAACATTCATTTATGTAGGTCAAGGCGGGAATCCAAAAGTATCTGTTAATGCGAGAGTGGAAGATCAAAAGCTTAAAGGGGGTAATCTTGCCTTGAAGAACTCCATGGACATGGGATGTCCGGTACGGGTTATTTGTGGTCGAAAAAGAGTGAATGGTGAAAAGAGTGATATAAGATACATTTACAATGGGCTCTACACTGTGACCAAGTGTTGGGAAGAAATAGCTCCAACTGGAAAATATGTTTTCAAGTTTGAACTAAAACAAAATCCTGGCCAACCAAAACTTAATCGTGAAGTAGTGTCACGGCCAACAAGTTTAGTCAAGGTAGATCATTTTCATGCTAACAAGGCAACAAAATCGATTATGCAGTCAGAGTTTGTTGTGGACTATGATGTCTCGCAAGGAAAAGAGAAGATACCAATTCGTGCTGTCAATGCAATAGATGATGAGAGACTCCCATCATTTACTTACATTACCAGCATACCGTATCCAGATTGGTATTACATCTCTAGGCCTCAAGGTTGCAATTGCACAAGTGGATGCTTGGATTCTGAGCAATGCTCTTGTGCTTTTAGGAACGGAGGTGACATTCCATTCAACACAAGAGGCTCTATTGTTAGAGCACAACCTCTTGTTTATGAGTGTGGCCCATCTTGCAAATGTCCACCTTCTTGCAAAAATAGAGTTAGCCAACATGGTCCTCGATACCATTTAGAGATTTTCAAGACCGAATCGAGAGGATGGGGTTTGAGGCCACGAGATCAAGTCTCATCCGGAAGTTTTATATGTGAATATGTCGGGGAGTTGCTTGATGAAAAGGAAGCTGAAAGTAGAATAGATAATGATGAGTACTTGTTTGATATTGGCAACTATGATGAAGAAATCCCAAAAAGGAATCCTATGCGTAATAATAACCTCAAAGTTGAGTCAGATTCTTTTCGGAGGAAGGATGAAGATGGATTTACCCTTGATGCGGTTAGATATGGGAATGTTGGAAGATTTATCAACCATAGTTGCTCACCAAACCTTTATGCTCAAAATGTCATGTATTACCATGGTGATAGGAGAGTACCTCATATAATGTTTTTCGCCTCTAAGAGTATTGCTCCATTAGAGGAGTTTACTTATCACTACAACTATGACCATGTTTATGATAAAAATAGTAATCTGAAGAGAAAGAATTGTAGATGTGGCTCTCGGAAGTGCGAGGGGAGAATGTACTAAAGAATTACTCATGTAATACTATCCCTCTTGACATGATGTTTAAAGTATAATTTTTATAATCTTTGCACTTTGTCATTTACGTTTCATTATGCGTAATATCCTATTTTTTATGACACTTTTGTTTGGTCTTGAATGTAGAATAACTTAAATGGTTGTATAACCACATGAGGGAGTTATTACTTATTCGGCCTCTTAGTTTTAGACTTGCTGAAACAAGGCTTACTTATCACCCAGGCTAGACCAAAATCCTTGAAAGAAACATTTATCTTAAATGCGAATGTCTATTTTCCTATCAAGTAGTGAAATTTGTACACAATTGCAACACTTGTAATACAATGTATGCCTGCACTAATAGTCAATGAACCAGGTCCCTTGACAGAATATAAGTGCAGAAAGTAAGTAACTCAAAGTAAAACAAACACAACAGTTTTACGTGAAACCCCCTTGCTCAAGGGAGGAGAAAACCATGACTTGTGCTCACAGGATTTTAAACCCAACTCCATTTAACTATAAAAAGAGCAAAGGTTCAGATTACAAACTCTTACAACCTGGGAATTAAAACTCTTTAATCCCTTCTCCCTTACTGCAGCAACTCTACAGCCGGTAAAAGAAATAAGCAATAGCTCTATTTCCCACTAATCCAACTAACTCTAGTCGATCTAGATTTCAAAACCTCAACAAGGCTACCTCTAGCCGCCAACTCAGATCTCAAGGATCAGGACATAAAACTAGCAGCAACTCTACTGCACCAAGCAACAACTCAGTTGCCCACTGCACCAACTAACTCTAGCTGATATGGAATTTCACTAAGCAACAACTAAGTTACCCACTACACCAACTAACTATAGTTGATATAGACTTCAACAATTCTATATAGCTAACTCTAGCTAGGAATCAGAAAACTCAACAAGGACTTCAAACGATCTAATTCCTTTATAGATCAGGATTAGATCTTACAAGATTAAGCACTAAAATATACACTCTAACAACTAAGAATAATGATAACTCTATCAGATCCTCCAGCTGTTCTTGAGCGATATTTTCTTAAGAGAATAACTATACTTGTGGAAAATTCTGATTTCAAAAAGCTTGTGTGTGATAATGGAGAATAGACATATTATAGGATGAGCACAAACAAACAAAATAATCTCATTGGCTAAGGGCTTGATGTACAGTGGGAGCCGTGCACCAACCACAACCGTTTTTGCAGGCTTTTGGACAGCTGTAGTTTCCTGTACAGAATTCACAGTTTCGTCTGGGGATCAGGTCCAAAGTTTGTTTTCAATCATCAAAACTTCAGACGCTCATACACAGCTTAAAATAAAAACTTGATTCTTTCGCCATTGCAATTCATAAGTAAAATTATTCATATTTTGCTGATTCTCTTCAGCTTCTGTCATGTATGCTTATGGTTGTGAATTAATCAACTGGATTTTTTTAGTTCAGCTTAGCTCTTGGTGTTGATCATTGAACTCAATTTTTCTTTGTAACTAGATTTTTGGGTTGCTGTATTTTGGAAGTTTGGACAGCTTTTACATGGCTCTGAATCAGTTTACTATCGAAGATAACTATTATTGAAGAGCTTATGGATGAACTTGGGGGGTTCCCAATGGTATCTCAGGTCTGGATACCATCAAATCAGGATGGACACACCTGATATCCACAAAACCGCATTAAGAACATGTTCTGGCCACTATGAGTTCCTAGTGATGCATTTTGGATTGACAATGCTCCCTTCAGTTTTCAAAAGCACTCAAGGAGGTTCATCCTGATGTTCTTTGATGATAAATTTTTGGAGGATCATGTGGATCACTTTTCAGCTATTACAGTAACACAACTGGTATGCCAGGCTCTCCAAATGTCACTTTTCCACAAGCAGTATTGAGTACCTGGGACACTACGTATTAGCTGCTGGTGTAGGATATTATAAAATATTTATCCAAGGTTATGGTCATATAAGTAAAGATGGAACTTTTTAAATGGAATGAAGGAGCAACCAGGGCATTTCAGCACTTGAAGGATGCACTGATATCTGCTTCCGTGTTAGCTGTTCTTAACTTTAACTTGAGTTGTGATGTTGGCATAGGAGCTGCTATTATGCAGCAAGGGCAACCTATTGCTTAGTTGAGCAAATGGCTTTCTCTACACCACAAAGTTATGTCTGTTTAGATGGGGTCAGTATCTCACAAGTAACCCTTCATTGTCAAAACTGATCAAAAGGTCTTAAAATTTCTGCTTGAACAATAGCTTCATATTGGATCCCAGTTGAAAATGATTACCAAGTTGATGCAATTTGATTTTACTACTGAATATAGGAAAGATAAGGAGAATAAAGTTGTTGATGCTTTATCTCGACTTCCTACAATAGAGTTGGCTGCACTAACCTTTAGCTGCTGTTAGGCCAGGCTTATTGCAGACTATAATGATTCCGATCCTGAATTGAAGGGTTTGATCCTTAAGCTGAGCACATTGAGAATATACCAATCTGCTTCAGATTCCTTGTCACTACGAGTACTTACCTCTATAAAGAATATACCAAGTTGGTTCCACCATCGGGGAACAGGTACAAGTGTAATAGTCAATTTGCCTGAAAATTGGTATGTACGTGATAACTTCTTGGGATTTGCTGTATGTTATTCTGGCAGATTATTTGACATCACAGCTAACTTGATTCCCTTATGATGATGAGATGTCACTGATGACCCAAAAACTTGCATTATCCAACCATTCATTATATTTTTTCTTGATGTGGAAAGATGTATCGTTGGTACATGAAGATGCCCTTTGAAGTTCTTCTCGCAAGTCCACAGGGAAAAGGCAAAGGATTGTTATTTCCCAAAGGATTGTAAGAAATAAATATTATTCAATTTTAAAATATTAAATATTAGGAATTCTTATCTTTTATAAATAAGTAATGAATTAACTTCAAAGTCCTAAACATTATATGATATAATTAAATGATAATTACTTGAGAAAAAAAATTAATGAAAAATTTGTCTATTTTAGAGTCTTTTAATAAAGGGGAAAAACTCCAATCAACATTTCTAAAGATCTTCATGCTTTTAAAGTAGAACAACTTTCACATATAGCAAACACAAAATTCATATTTGTATGCTATAGCAAAGTTTGCATAATTGCGCTCCATAGCAAACATGCTACAACTAGGCTATTTCGCTATACATATATACAAAAGAAGCAATTGTATAATTCGCTGGTTCCTCTTCAGATTTGTATAATTTCGCTGGCAGGCCATTTGTATAAATTGTTGTCAGCCTCTCGTTTGTATAAATCGTTGAGAGTCTCTCAATTTAATTTTATGTGTTTGTATATCTGTATAAAATTTGAATTTGTATACAATTGAATTGAAATAAAACGTTTATATATCAAATATCGTTCTCTCTCTCGCTTTATACAAACATAAATTATACATTGTATTTTGTATACTCTGTGTTTGTATAAAGCGAGAAAGAGAGAAAGGCAAAAGAGAACTGGACAGGTGAATATTTGTATTGTATAATTATAAGTGTATATGACGAAGATATATGTATTTGCATGTGTATATACAATTTTCTCTCGTTTTATACAAACAGAAACACAATTTATACATTTCTGTTTGTATAAAGCGAGAGAGGCGAGCGACAGAGAGAGCGAGCGACAGAGGGAGAGTGGCGAGCGAGAGTTTGAGGGAGAGAGGCGACTGGCAAACAATTTGCTACAGGGCACAATTAAATCAAAGTGTGGTTATACCATTTAATTTGAATTAATAGTTTGTCATTATGTACAATTTTCCCTTTAAAGTAATATAGATAGATATAAATACTCTCTCCGTTCACTTTTACTTGTCACATTTGGTTCTTGAAAAATAATTTGAGAAATAAGTAATTAATAATAAGGATAAAATATAAGAAAAAGTAATTATTTTTTATTGATTTATAAAAAGTAACACGTAAAAGTGAAATCTATTTTTGAAATAATGGACAAGTAAAGGTGAACAGAAGGAGTAGATGTAATTTACTTCATTAAATTACTTAACTGTCACGCCCCGAGCCGACACCCTGGACGTGGCCGGCACTCGAAGACCATTGCTGGCCCCCAAGCGAACCCTTGGCCTGGCTTTCTTAACTCAGCGGAAACCTAACTCAACAGCATAACTCGATGCAATGAAAGGTCATAAAACAACCTAACTGATAAAAATCTGGCCAAAAAGGCAACTCTTGTCTCAAAAAGAGAATACTTAAATATACATAGATGAGAGACTCAAAACTAACTGACTGACTATCTATGAAGCCTCTATAATACTGAGATGGATGTTGGGACAGACCCCGCAACATCCTAATAAAGCAAAACTAAGAACACAAAATAACCGAGTCCTCCGGAATGCAAAGAGGCTCACCACTAACTCTGGAGTGCTCAGTTGGATCAACGGCGTGCTGAATGCTGATCCTGGGTACCTGCGTCTGCATCATAAAAAGATGCAGGCCAACTGGCATCAGTACATGGAATGTACGAGTATGCGAGCTGGACCGCTAACAACAACTTAAGCTTGAAAGGGATACAAAAGAGAACTTACCTTGGCTCTGTTCAACTCATGAATAACCGAACTCAATATAATGCAATATATAAAGCTTGTAAAACTATTTAAAACATGACGTAAAAATCATATTTATAATATCTTAAAAATACCATGCTTCCTCTCAAAGTCTACTTGTGCAATGCATGAATGAAGTCCCATACCCCCATCCATACTAAGCAGAACCCCTCGAGGAACCATGCAATTTCTGCTGTGGGAGTTTCTCTAACCGAGAACCACCACTATGAACTTAAGTGTTGATACAACGTTTTACCTCACGTTGCCCGAGGACCATCATATACCTTGCCGTGATATAGGAAGCTAACTTAAATTTAACTTAGTGGATCCACTAGCTTAACTTTCGTGATCATCTAAAAAGTATGACCCGTTAAATCCCATGTTTGACTACATGGTTCTTATGGAGAGTTGAGTTAATATGAACTCGTGTCCCCACTTCGGTGCTCAAGACTACTCCCAAAAATACTTTAGCTCATAAGTGTTTTAAACACATATTTCTTTAGTTTGAGAAAATTGCTCAAAGTCTAGCCCGAAGGCTCACTTGGAATCGATGTTCCTTTTTCTTAAAAACTAGCCCAAAGGCTCTTTTGGAAATCATTGTTCCTTTCTTACTCAAATGTGAAAACATTTATAAACTTCTTTGGAAATACTTAGTTCCCTAATACTTTTGAGAAAATGAACTCAACTTAATACTCTTGGCTTAACTTGAAACTCTATACTCTGCTTGAAACTCTAAACTCCTTACTCAACTTGAAACTCTATACTTTGCTTGAAACTCTATACTCTTTACTTGACTTGAAACTTGAGCCTTAAAACGAAGTTAAAATGTTTGTAAAAGACCCACGAAAACTTGAAAAGAACTTCTCTTACTAGATTCTTGGATTTGATATGAACTCTTACTTGAATTGACTCTTAATTGATCTTTGAATTGAATTATGGATTCAAGGATCATGATTTTTTTGTGTTTGGAAGGACCTCATGATGTTTAGGAATGATTTAGGACAGCCAAACTAATTTAATTTTCGAAATTAAATTCTGAAAACAGTGGAGTCCGCGTCCAGTCCGCGACGCGGAGCAGATTTGTTCACAGAGGGAACAAGTCCGCGACACGGACTTGTTTCACGCAAGAAGCCCGACTTTTCTCCTTCATTTTTCCAACTCTAAACCCTCTTAACTTCAAAGGTTCTTTCCCCAAACACTTGGGATCATTAAAACCCTTAATAGACAATGAATTCAACTCGAAAATACAATCGGAACCATGTCCCAAATCAACAAGAAACTTCAACAACACAACCACAAACTTCATCAAACACAACCAATCTTTTCTCGGAATTAAAACGAGTTTGGCGTGTGGGGGAATGAACCAACCCAACACTATGATCTCACATACCTTAATAGGGATCACCCCCGACGAAATCCACGACGATCTCCGACGAAACCTTGCTTGATCTTCTCTTTCTCCTCTTCTTCTCCTCTTCACTCACAAACCCTCACTCTCACTCTTTAAAATGGGAA
Organism: Solanum paucissectum; assembly: GCA_029582445.1. Classification (NCBI taxonomy): domain Eukaryota; kingdom Viridiplantae; phylum Streptophyta; class Magnoliopsida; order Solanales; family Solanaceae; genus Solanum; species Solanum paucissectum. Next base: position 6,962 of record JAJONZ010014141.1, on the reverse strand, counting down.
AAACTGATCTAAAAATCAGTCTAACACCTTAATATAACCAAAAGAATTGGTTAGGGAAAAGACCAAAATACCCTTAAAATTTCCGGCTGACTTCCCTGTGCCAATAGCACAACTTCCAAAGGGCATAACTCACTTATACGAACTCGGAATCGAGTAAACTCGGCGACGTTGGAAAGATCATTCCACAAGCTTCGCAAACATAGCTGTAACTACACCTAACTCATCCTGAGATAGGAGTTATGACTGTTCAAAGTTGGCCAAAAACTCATCTTTTTTTCCATACTTGGCTAAATTTCCAGATTTTTGAATTCCTTTAAAAAAATGACTATTTCCAAATTCTAAGCCTCTTCATAGTTATTTCAAATTGCCGGATGTTACATTAACTATGATATGTTATATGGAATATGGTAAAAAATGCCTTTAAACTATGCAAAATTGAACCACAATGTTCCCATGTTAATAGTTTGTTCCAAAAAAATGCCCCTATTATTATTTTTGGTAAAAAAAATATCCTTTTTTCTAATATTATATTGTTTATTTTCTTTTTAAATACATTCTTTTTCCTAATAAAAGCATTGTAACCATCTTTAATTTTTATGTACGTAAGACCATAATAATCCATCATAAATTTTTATTTAGATAACGATAAAAAAAACTCCTAATAAAATAGAAAAAATTATATCTCTCAATTTATTCCAAATCGAAGAATGATAAACACTTGTTAATATAATTATTGATTTTAAAGTTAAGATACAACAATTATAATGCACAAAACGATAAAATTTATTACATTACCAAATATATTTAAATTATCATCAATGGGGTTATTACTGACCACTTTCTCATATTAACTTCAAAATCAAGGAATATATTGGCAAATGATAATTCTACTTCGATTCAAAAAAGATTAAGAAATATATATATTTTCTATCTTACAAATATTTTTTAATCACTATTTAAATAAAAAATTAATGATGCAGTTACTATGATATTGCATATAAGACATATATCATCAGTTAAAAAAATATAAAGGGTGATTCTATTTTAATTGATAAACGGAGATTAAGAAGAAAAAGAAGTTACTTTCCACTTTTATATTAGTTAAAGGGTTTTAAAAGAAAACAATTACAAAAAATTCTTTAAAAATGATATTTTATTAAAATTAATGTATTTTAAAAGAAGTATAAATTAGGAAAAGGTACAATATTTTACCCCAAAAAGTAACAATAGAGAAAGGGATTTTGTGAATCCTAATCCAAAAAGAGAAATAAAAAGTGAAAAAGAGCAAAAGGGTAATTGAAATGAAATCTGCTCCGTTTTAAGAGTTTTTACCTAAATTATGATTAGTAATTGTGGTAATTTTAATTTGTATATGGATTACCCTGCTTGCTGTGAAAACTTGTTGATGTAAAGAAATTCAATTTGAATAAAAATCAATATAATTGCATACCTTATTTTACCTTCACTTTTATTATGTGTAACTTCGTAATTAACTTACCTTATTTGATATGGAAAATTGTTTATGTAATGAAACCCAATTTGAATAAAAATCAATTGCATACCTTATTTATCCTTCACTTTTATTATGCGTAACTTTGTAAATGACTTACCTTATTGGATATGGAATCTTATTAATGAAGGATGTCCAATTTGAATAAAAATCAATTGCATACCAAATTTAGCCTTCACTTTTATTATGTCTGATTTAGTATTTGACTTATCTTGTTTGATATGAAAACTTAATAACGTAAAGATATCCAATTTGAATAAAAATCAATTGCATATATATATATATATATTAGTATTACTTCATTTGTGTTGATTTATTTTTAAAGTATTTATTAAATAGTTATATTTTTAATCATATGCATTAATATGAAAAAAAAAAATATAAAAGAGAATATTTGTCAAATTATAATTGATTTATATTTATTATTCTCTTTCTTCCATAATAATTGAATTTCTAAGGCAATACACGCAGATTAAGAAAAACAAGTATTACTTTATTTCTGTTGTTTTATTTTTAAAGTATTTATTAAATAGTTATATTTTTAATCATATGCATTAATATGAAAAAAATATAAAAAGAAAAATTTGTCAAATTATAATTGATTTATATTTATTATTCTCTTTATTCCATATTGTAATCTAATGAAAGAAGTTGTTGTTCTATTCATGAATATACAAGATATTTATACAATTGCAGAGAATCCTATAAAAGGAAATCAATCAAAACAAATAAAAGGAAATCAATCAAAACAAATAAAAGAAAATATTCTACAATAACTCTTATTATTTTGTAATATTCTACAATCACTCTATGATTTGTTATCATATTTTGCAACACTCCTCCTCAAGCAGCATAGATATTGATCATGCCCAGCTTGTCACAAAGATAACTAACTCGAGTTCCATTCAATGTCTTGGTGAAAAAATCAGCTAATTGCTCTCCCATTTTCACGTAGCCTGTGGAAATCATTTTTTCCTGAATCTTCTCACGAATAAAATGACAGTCAACCTCAATGTGTTTAGTCCTTTCATGATATCGGATTTGAGGCTATATGAAGAGCAACATGATTATCACACCAGAGTTTTCTAGGGAATCACTACATAGGCCGTAGCCTATGGAATATTATCATAGTTTTTGTGTTTTATTATGATCATTGGAAAACAATTAGGTTAATATTTGTATTTAGCTATTTATGTTTTTACTTGAAATCAAACTTCATAAATATTATATAGATAATTTTATTTGTGTATTTGATTAACAAGTAGTAACATTGGTCGATATTTATGATAATATTTTTAAATTATAATTTAATTTAAAAAATTATAAAAAAAATATACTTTTAAGAAAAGAGGGTTGGCCCGGCAAAGCCCGTAGCCCACACACTTGTGGGCTGGGTCGTCCATTTTTCGACCTACATAAAATATGGGCTAGCCCGGCCTGGCCCATCAAATTGCAAAGCCTGTATAGATTAGCTCGGATGGGATGGGCCAACCCATATTGATAGCTCTACATACAATATGCCACATCCAAGAGCTCCTTTCAAGTAACAAATAATTTGTTATAAAGCTTCCCAATGTTTGACTGTAGGCATTGACATAAATTGACTAACAGTACTTACTGCAAAGACAATATCCGGACGAGTCACAGTGAGGTAGTTTAACTTCCCAATGAACCTCATGTATCTCTCAGGATCATCAAAATGATCGCCATCATCTTTCATAAGATGCACATTGGGGACCATTGGAGTAGTGCAAGGTTTGGTAGCCAACTATCCAGTGTCTGCAAGCAGGTCAAGAATATACTTTCTCTGAGATAGAAAAACTCCATTCTTGCTTCTATTTACTTCTACTCCTAAGAAGTACTTCAACTAACCCAAGTCCTTTGTATGAAAACTAGTAAGCATGAATGACTTGAGAGAAGAGATCCCCGCATAATCACTTCCTGGGATGATAATGTCCTCAACATATACAACAAGTAGGATAGTGCCAGCTACGGAGTGTCGGTAGAATACATAATGATCACATTTGCTCATTTTTAGTCCAAACTCCTCAACTACTTCACTGAACTTGCCAAACCAAGCTCGGGGACTTTGCTTCAAGCCATACAAGGACTTCTTCAAGTGGCAAACTTTTCTATACTCCCTCTGAGCAACAAAACCGGGTGGTTACTCCATATACACTTCCTCTTGAAGATCACCACAAAGAAATACATTCTTGATATCCAACTGATGTGAAGGCCAATTCTCAGAAGTAGCTAGGGAAATGAATAGTCGTACAAAAGTGAATTTGGCCACTGGAGAGAAGGTGTCTAAATAATCCACCCCATAAGTTTGAGCATAGCCTTTAGCCACAAGTCTGGCCTTAAATCTGGCCACAGAACCATCTAGATTGACTTTAACTGTGAAGACCCACTTACATCCCATTATTTCTTTCCTTTCGGTAAATCCACCAGATCCCACGTGTGATTTTCCTCTAAGGCATGTATTTCCTCGAGCATTGCCTCAGACCATCCAGGATGATGCAAAGCCTCCTTGACTGTTTTGGGTACAGAGATAGAGTCTAGAAAGACAACCAAAGATCTAGACACTGAGGATAAGTGGTCATATGAAACAAAATTAGCAATGGGATATGTGGATTTGCAAGTACGTGTACCTTTGCGAAGAGCAATAGGGAGGTCAAGGTTTTCTGAAGAATCAGATGGCGGAAGATATGATGATGAAGTTATATGATGATGAAGGAACTGGCACATGACATGTTTCATTGGTCTCTCTCCTCCTCGAGTAAACTTGAAAAATTTGAGGTTTTGCTAGCACAGACAGACAGACAGAGCAGGTTCTGCTTAGTAGTTGATTGGTGCTCAAAAGAAGAACTGGGAGATAGAAGAACATCATTTAATTGTTCTTTCAAAGCGTGGGTAAGTTGATAGACTAACCACTCGTCTTCCTCCTCCTGGCTAGTAGAAATGAGAGGTGCATAGAAAAATGGGGTACTCTCTAAAAATACGACATCGGTTGACACTAAATATTTTTCAAGTTTAGTAGAATAACACAGATATCCCTTCTGAAGTCGAGATAGCCAAGGAAAACACATTTCAATGCTTTGGGATCCAACTTGGTAACATATGGTCGAATATATCGAACATAACATGTACTTCCAAGAACCTTAGGTTCCACCGAAAAGAGAGACTTGTTCGGGAAAAGAACACTATAAGGCATGTTACCAACAAGCACACTAGATGGCATCTGGTTAATAAAAAAACAAGTTGTAGAGACTGCATCTGCCCAGTGTTGACACCCAAATTTTGATCCTCCCTGATAATAATTAATTTTTGAGCTTTTTTTTAAAAAAAATTCAAACGATTTAGAATAATTAGCTTTGTAAAATTCAAATGGTCTCAAGATTATTTTAAGTAATTTCCATCGATTTCTATGGTAGTTTGAATAATAAATATATTTTACATAATTATTTATGTATTTTGTATATTTTATCAATGGTTGAAGGTCATATCAATTGATTTCTACAGTGTTAAAATAAGTAGTTTATTAATTTGGTTTTAGTGTGAGTTATAGTTTGAATTTCAAATTAATTAGTTTATATTTAAATCAATTACTTTATAATCAAGTTAGTTATTTTATTTTGTATAGATTAAGAAGCTCATTAATTAATTTATATAATTTCATCTTGTTGAGCTTTTGGTCGAATTCACAAATCGATTTCAAATCGGTTAAATTTTCAACCTCAATTGGTCATAATTTTAATCGTTAGCCTTCTCCTCTTTTTTATTTCCAAGTTTGGTTCTTTTATTTTTGCAATCCATCAGCCCAAACACTTAAAAACAAGGAAAAACTACAGAATATAGCAAACATCAATTTATATTCAATGTATATAGCTACATTTTATTTTTTTTAAGCAATATGGATATACTTACATATTAATTAGCAAACTTAATTAACCATGAATTGTCATTTTTTTTTTCATTTTTTTTATATGTATTTAAACAATTATTAAATAGGAAAGATATCACTACACACCTAATAAATGCAATGTGCACGTTTTATGGTGTTATGTTCCCCATACTTACCTTATTCAATATTTTTCTCTTTTAATATACATGTATCAATGTCTCTTTTTATTATCTCCCCCTCCCCAATTTTCTTCTAATTCAAGATCATTTGCATGATTGTAGGAACGATTTTTGTGATTCATGTTCATTGGGTATTTTCTAATTGCATTTTTTTCTCGTTTATATGAAATTTGTATTTGTATACATATATATGTTATGTTTCTCGATTTTCGTAATTCATGTTCATTGGGTATTTTCTAATTGCATTTTTTTCTCGTTTATATGAAGTTTGTATTTGTATACATATATATGTTTCTCGATTTTCGTAGGGTTTTGTTTGAAGAAGTTATTTTCACCAGCATTCAAATATACAATTTCGTTGGATACATAAATACATTACATAGATTTGAATGTATATGTATACAACACATCTAAAAAAAATTAAAAGCACTTTGATACAAATGAGGTAATACATGAATACATTTCGTTTTCTTGATACACACATATAATTGTATTTGAATGTTGAACAAAATGAAATACATATACATTTGAATACTTGTTATTTTTTGTGAATTGTCCAATTGAAAATACAAGTGCATTTGGATACATAAATAAATTACATAGATTTGAATGTATACGTAACAACACATCTATTTTTTTATAGAGTGAAATATATATACATTTGGGTAATTATATCGTAGTATAGTTCGTTGTCATTTTTTTTTCTAGATTGTCCAATTGTATTGATATATTAACACAATTGTATTGAGCAATCTTAGGGATACATTTATGCTTGTCATGGAGTTCGCGTATTTGAAATCGAAACAAACAAGATTCATTCACAATTACAATAAATCAATATAACTAAAGAAATTTATGTGAAATACCTTTATGCTTGAACAAGAACAATAACGACAATGAAAATGTGTATACGATGTATCTAATTTTTTTAAAACTAATTGAAATCCAAGAGTATATGCATTGACTAGGTAATCAAATACATGAATACATTTTATTCTCTTGATTACACACATATAATTGTATTTGAATGTTGAACACAGTAAAATACATATACATTTGAATACTTGTTATTTTTTCATGGATTATCCAACTGAAAATACAAGTGCATTTGGATACATAAATACATTACATAGATTTGAATGTATACTTATACAATGCATCTATTTTTTTATAGAGTGAAATACATATACATTTGGATAATCATATTGTAGTATAGTTCATTGTCATTTTTTTCTAGATTGTCCAATTGTATTGATATATCAACACAATTGTATTGAGCAATCTTAGGGATACAGTTATGCTTGTCATGGAGTTCGCGTATTTGAAATCGAAACAAACAAGATTCATTCACAATTACAATAAACCAATT